>JAEQBH010007950.1:0-170287 GCA_016808115.1 Tetrastigma voinierianum | reverse complement strand
CCCTTAGGTGAAAGGCCTGTATTCTTGGTCAGACATATTCATCAAACGATGAAAGTTTGCGACAGTGTCGAAAGGTGTACAATGCCTACGGTGAAACCCCAAAAAGTTCGTTATCCACAAAAGACACATGGCTTTTAAATAAAGCGATTTTTTGGAGACGGTCCAAGGAGTTGAAAAAAATAAAACAAAAATATTTTGTTTTTTGGAAATGAAAGGTTTCGTACGGGGCATATCGCGTGTGTGAAGTCGGTGATGGCTCGGGACATTGGCATGACATGTGAGCATTCATGTAGAAATGCATATGTTGTTGCTCAATGTGTTTGTAATGATTGAATCATGGCATTACATGAGCACTTAGGTGGGGAGTAGCCCTTGTAGGAGAATTGCTTTACTGTGCATTATTCACCCCATCGTGGGAAAATATTTTTTTAAGTCTTTGGAGGTACCGGAGGTGGAACTCATATGAGACCTTAATGGTAAAGAAAGGTGGATTATGGCTCATTATGTATTTGTAAAATTACGGATAGTTATCCGGTTTTGTTATGTAAAAGAAGAGTTGTAATAAAACTCATTTCGGGTGTTATCTGGTTGTGAGGTTTTCTAGATTTTTATGTTTTATTATGTTGAGGCCATTGTGACAAACTTAAGTGTTCTTGGAAAAGATGGAGGTGCAGGAAATGCCAGAAAGGCTATTGCGGGTTTATGCAAGATTTAGGTCGCGATAGGGGTTTCCTGGTTGCGACAGAGTTTTTGGTCCTATGTCGTGACAAGGGTTCCCTATGTTGCGACATGGTTCTGGCTACAGGCAGTTTCTTGGTCGCGACATAATATTTTCATGTCACGACAGTGCTTGCTTTTCTATTGTTACAATGTCGCGACAGAGGTTTTCATGTTGCGACCGAGACGGCCACGACAAGAGATTAGGTGTTGCACCCTTTGTGTTGCAACAGGTTTGGTCTTGGTAGGGATTTCTTTGTCGCAACAAAGTTTGGTTGAGCGGGGGGAACACATGTCGCAATAGTGTATTTTTATGTCGCGATAAAGTTTGGTCGAGGCGAGAGTTTCCCAAGTCGGCGAATGTTACTATTAATGCATGATAGAGTTTGAGGTCGAGAGCCCGGGTTTCTATGTCGCGTGAGTATTTTGTGTCGTGTGAGTTTGGTTAAGGCCGGGGTTTCTATGTCGCGATAGAGTATTTTGTGTTCTGTGAGTTTGCAGGTCGAGGCCAGAGTTTTTCATGTCGCGACAAAATATTTTATGTCGTGACAGAGTTGGCTAAGGTGAAGAGAATTTATGTCGCGACAGAGTAAAATCTTGTCGCGACCAAGTTTGGGGAAAAGGCGAGAGTTTATGAATAGGTGATGTCGCGACAAAGTTAGCCGCTTGTGTTGCAGCCGAGGTGGAGCCTGGTCGCGACGAAGTTAGGACATGGGGTTTTCCATGTCGCGGCGATGGGGTGGAAGCAGCGCGTCTCGTGACGAGCGTGCGTGAGAGATGCTGCATCGCGGTGTGGTGCAGATGTTGCATCTGATGAAGTCATGTGCGGGTGACGGACCCGGGTGGGCATGCGAAACAGTGGTGCACGCCATGATTTGGGCGTTCGCGATAGAGGTATTACAATCAGACGGAAATTCTTACGGTGGTAAACAAAAAAAAAAGATTTAGGATTGGGTGTCATATATTAAGATTTTTTTTTTTTTTTAGGATTAGACTTCGACAATTATCCACAGATTCGATTATAAATTTACCCGTGAATCATAGCAAACTAAAAAATCAACAACACCAAAGAAAGAAATTTGCCAAAAAAAAAAAATTCATCTCAGTTAGTTCTGCTCTATTTCTCCCCTGTTTTTTGGCAAGTGGGGTTGAGAGGTTAATTAGTGGCAATTCTTATTCTATCACCCACTTTTACTTGGTAGAAGTAGTCATCTGCGTGAATGAGCCCTCGAATATTGCATTTCTTGTACTTGGAGCTCACAGATAATAAGTATGTACTTATGAGTATACACGTCAAAAAAAAAAAAAATTTGTGTCACTATAATTGATAACTTTGCCATGGAAACCTTCTTTCCTTCATTTTTTGTGATGCTTTATCGGAATTCAACAAAATGCACAGTAAGGACCTCTTGATTGTGAGGATCATTATAAATGAACTTGGCTTTGTTAATTTATTTATTTCTTGAAATTTAAAAGAAGGTTTTCCTTAGATTCATAGGAACACACACACAGTATGATTTTACGTCTTTGGAACCTTATGGTATTAAGAACCAAACCAAGAAATGACCTGACCTTCTAAAAATTAGTGATGGGGAATCTCAACAACAAAAGGGTGGGTGAGGGAGTGGCGGGGAACTTCTCATTAACAACGTAGACATCTTCGCCAAAGACAAAATGCTTAGGACCAAGTGAAGCCCCATGACCTAGAGTTATTTGATTGATCTACTTTCTGACCATGTGATCTAGATTATGATTTGTTAGTAATTGGACCTAGAAAGATGTTACTCAAGCAAAATCAAGTTGCTGTTTTGATTGAACCTAGAAGGAAAAAATTGCCAAATTACTTTTAAATGAGCAAAAAAAGCAAGAAGATAACACTTTCTAAATGGGTCTTATTGCGGAGAAATGGACTAGTACGGTTGAAGGGAAACTTTTGGCATGTTAATTTGTAGTTTTTTTTTTCTTTGAGGGCTATGAAGGGAATGTGATAGAAAATACAAGATAATTTGTTGAGGATATTGTCATTATTTATTTTTGATGAAATGAAAGATAATATTGTCATTAGTGTAATTAATGTTCAAATTTTTGTTATAATTCTCCTCTTTTGCACTACTTTCTTTTTTGTCCTTATTTTGGGGGAAAGTAGTCATGTTTCTTTATATAATTTTATCTTGACCTAAGATTGTAAGATAGCTTATACATATTTATAAGCTATATGTTCGCATATTTGTAATGACCCGCACCAAATAATACAAGTTTGTAACATGTTTGACCATGTTTGACTTAAGTTTGACAGTTGTTAGATTTGACAGTAACAGTATGTGTGAATGAGTTGACTTTTCAAGGATGAATAATTTTGGGTTGACTAAGACACCATTTATTAAGCCTCGTCGACACGAGTTCATAGAGCGGGTTGAGCGTCAATCGGAGCTTCAGCGGATAAAAGTTATGATACGGTAAGTTCAAGCAATGACATTTTTTTATCAATGTCCAAAATTTGTTTCCATTTTTTACGGCGACCCTAGTCGCATATAAACGTAAGCTTTGGATCTTACGAATGGAAACCACAGCCCCACGAAAACACCATGCCCGAACTCCAAAACCCTAGAGAAGCTCTCCAAACTTGTGGACCCGAGTTGGGTCATTTTGACCATTGCAAGCCATAGGAGGTGGACCAAAGGCACCATAGGCCTACCGGTGCAACACGGTAGGCCACAGATGCGCCACCTGCGGGCCCAGTCACGGCGGCCCGAATTTCCTGACCCGACTATTCGGATGGCCGGGATCGGGCCGCGAATGCGCGGCGGCCTTGGGTGGGTGCCGGGCATTTCGTGATTTTGGCCATTTCGGCAACTTTAGGCCACCCCATGGCTCCTTTCCACCATTTTGGACCCTCCCGAACTCATCTCGTGGTCCCTTTTGCGATTCCTCACTAGTTTGGAAATTCTGACAACAAGTTGGCTGACGGTTGGATCGGAGTTTCGGCCATCATAGCTCTTTGTTGGACCAAGGTAATGTCGCGATGAGTTCTTGGTCTCTTGGGCTTTCCATTGATATGTGGTTGTAAATTTTGGACGTCGTTTGGTTAGTTTTCCATTTTAGGTTGTTGAGGGTAATTCTGAGGAAGTCGGGCGAAATAGAGTACCAATTGGTCAAATTTGGAAAAATTGAAGTTATATTAGTGAAGTTGGATGTTTTTAGGAATTATTGGATGGTTCAATTTCGAGAAATTAGCTTCCGGGTGAAAAGCCTCAAATTTAGGTATCGGGCCTATATGGCACACTATGTAATTGGACTTGTCGGAGTTCAATTTGGATGGTCTCATAGTTCTAAAAGTTATTCTAAGGCCTTAGGGATATCCCAAATAATAAGTTGGATTCGATTATTGAGCCTAAGTGGTATTTATTTATATTCTGGGCATTCACGTAGAAATTTTGGGAGGCGATCGCGTGGAAGGGTGGTGACGTCGTAGTGCAGTAGTGGTTTATATGTTTTTAAATGATTGGGGTATTATATTGATATATCTATTGTGATTAAATATTTTATATATGTCTGTTTTTGATCAAATGATTGGTTGCGCATACAAATGTGATTATCGGTCTTATATAAAACAAGAGTTATCAATTTCATTGTGAATTTTGTCGACATTTTCGCTCTTGGAAGTTGTCTTTGGTTTCATGGATGGTCGTAGTATTTAGACATTTTGGGGCATGTAGATTGGGTTTTAAACCCTTGAGAAAGTATTGTTTTATGAAATGGATTTTGAAATATATGTGTTTAATAATTGGTTGAGAATATGGTCATTGAGGTATTTCTCAAATTTCGAGAAACTGAATTGAGGAACTAAAGATCTTCAATGTAGTGGATTGAGTTGGTGGAAAGTAAGTTCATAAATTCTTAACCTAAGATACGGTGACGTTGGAAAAAGGTACACGTGAGTAAGGACATTGAGTTGGAGGTTATAAGGTGATGTACCATATTGTACCAGAGATTGAGTTCAGTAATTATATTGTAGTGCACTGGGATTGCCATGAGGGTGTAGTGGGGTGGTTTTTATCAACGGTCATATATTATTTCCTGCGTAGTGAGGTGAGGTTTACCGACGGTTTAGTATCGCCCGAGATTGCCATGGTGTCCGTGAGGTTGGTTACATCGGCGGTTATATATTATTTCCACGGCGGTGGTCGGGTTTACGCGGCAGTTTGGTGATACGAGATTTCCGCGATTGTCGTGAGGTTGGTTACATCCAGCGGTTATATATTATTTCCACGGCCGTGGTCGAGTTTACCGGTTTGGTATTCACGAGATTGTCCGCGATTATTAAGGTGAGGTTGGACATGGTTACATCCAGCGGTTATATAATATTTCCACGGCCATGAGTCGGGTTTACGACCGGTTTGGTGATACGGGTTTTGCCCGCGGTGACGTGAGGTTGGTTTTCATCCACGGTTATATGTTATTTCCGCGGTAGGTAGTCGGGTTTCGCAATCAGTTTATTATCGTGGATTTTACTACAACATTTTCCCAATGTTGGTTACCGTGAGGTGGGGTGTCCCACGGTTTAGGATGGGTACATGGTATGGTACATCGTTAGCGTATAAGGTATGGTACATCGTTGGTGTATATGGTATGGTACATAGTTGATTTATATGGTACGGTACATTGTTGGTTTCTGAGTAAGGCATAACTTTTTTTAATAGTTATGATTATTGTATTTTCCATGATTAATTGTACGACATGATGTTCATATGTTTTATGCATTTAGATTTACATGTGTGGTGAATAAATTCGAGTTATAAGGTTCTTGATAATGAAGTGGGTTAACTTATTGAGCATGACTTTCATATTGTTAGGTTTGGTAAAGTTGGGTTTTTGTGAGAAACGTTTGCTAAGCAGGGGAACCTTACAAAGGAGTGGTAGTAGGGTCTTGAGAGATGAAATGTTTAAAAAATTAAAACAGTATTTTCACTTATAAATTATACCCTCTTTGAGATTTAATTCTCACGTTTATTGCTTTAAATGCGTTCACTAGGTCGAGGCGATTTGTAGAAGACTATCATGGTCGACAAGCTCTTCTGAAGCGTTTGTAGTACTCTACCCCGTCCATTTTGTCTTGGATTGGTGGACTATTTATTTTTATTTTGTAACCCTAAATTCTCAAATACTCTTAGAATGTTATGATATTAGTATTAAACTCATATGGGTCCCTATTATGTATGTTGTGGTTATGACCTACATTTGGTTAGGTCGGTCGTGGATTTTTCTATATAATTGAGGTATGATGGTACTGCATGTGTTTACTTCTCTTTTAGGTGGGGCCCCTTTGTGCATTCCCTAGGGATTGTACAATGGGACTCCACTAGGCGGGACCACCCGGGGTACCCTGGAGGGGTGTCCGGGTCGAGTCTTGTCATATAATTTAGAACTTAGAACTTAAAAATTAAAATTCAAAATTTGTTTTGTGGGATTTATTATGTATGAATATTATACTTTTAGTAAAATCATTTAGCCGAAGTTTTAGTTTTCAGTAGTTATATACGTTTATAGTATTTATTAATGCTTAGGTTACCTCTTTTTTGTTTATTTTCCCAAATTCATTGTACCCTTTATTTTTGCTTGTAAGGTGTGTTTCAAATAAGTATGTGCATTCATTTCCTATTTATTTTTAAACATGTTAACAACCAAAGAGTATTTGATTATATATGGTTGGCAATCCTAGGATAGATTTCACAACATTGTGAATAGGTTTCAAGGTCTAGGAATCCTATTTCTAGAGATTTTATAGTGAGTTGATGCTAGGACAAGAACCCTATTTTTAGTTTCTAGGGCCATCTTGGGGAATTTTGGATGGTTCCTAGCAATGAAACTCGTTTTGGATCAGTTTTTGGCCAGCTCAATTTTTTCTTGTGTTTCATTTATTTTTCATACATTTTAATGTGCCTAAAAAGTACTTTATTTTGGATTTGGCATTACTCTTTTTGGGTTTAATTGAACATTAGATTTTTGTTTTGCCCATGAAGTTGCTTGAGCCTAATTAATGCTTGTTTATCTCTAATGTCTTTTATCTAGGCTATTTCTTTCCTCACTTCCTTGTGATTTTCATGTATGGAAAATGGGATTGGTGTGAGTCTATTTGGTCAACATCTTCAATCAAGCTCAATGCTAATGATATGTTATATAATGTCAAGAAGAACATCAGTTGGTTGTCTTCTTATAACAAGTATGTGTAGTTCAGCGTTATCAAGGGAGAGCAAAGGAGTAATGGAACACTCTCATAATAATATAATATTAAAAGGATGAGAGAATGACAAACCATCTTTTCACTACGGTGAGAAGAGATGGTTGCAGCAAACTTTGAATAATAATTTTAATTGGGTCACTTTCTGCAATATCTTAGTATTCTTTCTCAATTGCATTAGATATTTTTTCTATCAATTATTATATTATTGTATTTATAGTTTCTTTTTTATTAATGTATCCTCTCTTGAATAATGTTTTTTGTTGCTATGATCCTTATGTTTTTGTTTGATTAATATATTTTTCTATTTCCACTAAGAGGACCTTTTTCTAATTTGTTTTGGCATCCATCTCTATTTGATGTATATGTATCTATGTTTAATTTATTATTGTAATTGAAAGTACTTTATGTTGCTAGTTCAGTTGTTGACCACATTTCTAATAATGGTGTTTTTTTATTAGGTATCAGAAATATATCTAAAAAGAAGAGAGCGGAGAAAAATTAGAGACCACATTTTACAAATATAGCCTTTGTACTTTAGAATTAAAGTTTGTATATTATCTTAATTGAGAGTTTGAATTAAGGGTTTTTATATGTATTAATTAAAGAATCACGATAAAATTCATTCCATTTTCTTTGAATATTAAAACTACTTTATAACATATTTGATTTATTTATTTTTTATATGTATTAATTAAAGAATCACCGGTAAAAGATTCATTCCATTTTCTCATCATTACCAAAATCGTTTTAGGGATATGCCTTAGAAACAATTATTTACATACCAAAATTGGTTCTATCTTATTCTATTTCAAAGATACCCATAGAGTTATGGAAAGGACGCAAACCCAATTTTAACCATATTCGGATTTTGGGGTGCCCCAGCACATGTCTTAGCATAGAAATCACAAAAGTTGGAATCTCTTATAGAATTGTGTATGTTTATTAGTTATCATAAGGGAACGAGAGGTGGAATATTTTATAATCTAAAGGAAAAGAAGGTAATATTGTGCACTCACGCCACTTTCTTAGAAAAGGATTATATGAACAATTTTAAACTTAGGAACAAAGTGGTTCTTAAAGAGGTTGACTCAATTCGAGATCCATAAGAAACTCCTAATTTTCGACCCCTATTTTCTATTGATGTTCAAAGGGAATATGTTCAACATGTACCCGAAGGTGAACAAACACAGGAAACAACTCAAGACCAAATTCAAAAAACTCAAGAACGGGAAAATAGTGAAGAGGTTAGAAATCCACTTGAACCACAAAATTTGAATCCTCTTATGCATGTACAACAACCAATGCAGTAAACTTGTATTGGGAGGATAATACATAAACCTACAAGGCATGCCTTGTTAGGAAAGATATATCAAGTCATTTTGGATAATCTTGGTGATGATCCTACCACATATGAAGTAGCATTGGAAGATGTTGATGTGCAAGAGTGGAAAAGGGCAATGGACCGTGAGATGGAATCTATGGGTTCAAACCTAGTATGGTCTCTTGTAGAAGCTCCTAGAGGGGTAAAACACATTGGAAGCAAGTTGATCTACAAGAAAAAGAGCTTTCGTAAACCATGTGTGCATAAAAGATTCAAAGTACAATGGTAGTCTTCCCTATTCTTGATGTGGATGACATCCTATTAATTGGAGACAATGTGAAGATGTTGTCAGATATAAGGGTTTAGCTAAAATAGCATTTTGATATGAGAGACTTGGGGTACCAAACTTCCTAGTAGCTAGTTTTGGCATGGAGAATTCCAAGAGGGGATTTCTACCCTTAAGACATGGAATTCATCTTTCTAAGGGACAATCACCATAAAACTCTCGAAGAGAAAGAACTCCATGAGTGAGGAAGCCTTGTCTTGGTTGTTGAGTATTGATCTCATGTATACCACATTATGCACTAGGTGAGATATTTACTATGTAGTGGGAATCGTAAATTGATACAAATCAGATCCTGGAGTAGAACATTGGACTGTAGAGAAGACATATACTCAAGTATCTAAAGAGAACGAAGGATTATATGTTGGTGTATTTTAGTGGGAGTCTTGGAACACTTGGTTATACGAACTCTGATTTCCATGGGGATATTGAGTTTAGTAAAATTGCATATGAGGAGAACCTAGCAGACTTTTTTACTATGACTCTTTCCGAGCGCGTGTTTGAGAAGCATGTAAATTGTACGGGTCTTAGGAGTGTCCCAGGCTTACTTTAGAGTAAGTGAGAGTTGGCTACATTTATGCTCTAAGAGCAAGACTAAATGTAATTTCATTTTTTGATTTTAATGGTACTCTTATACACACGATGTTTCATGTATAAGGTCCAGATTAATTATGCAGGATATGATCATATAGCTACGTCTATTGAAGACACGGTCATAGGTTCTCATAATTTATGAATCGTCTTACAACTGATAAATAAAGTTGAACAGTTTATTTAGAGTGTAATATCCTATGAAATAATCTATCTCGATTATTATAGAATATTAGAGTGAGTTATGTTGCACTTATTTTGAGAGGGTCAAGAGAGGTTTAATTAAAGGTAATATTCTATAAAAAGGAATTAAATCTCAAGCAATATTAGTTATGCTATTTTTCTTAATCTGAGTATATTAGGCGGTAGTTAAGTAATTGTTTGAGTTATTGATAAATGAGGTCTCATTTTAAAGACTAATACCTTGATAATTTGGGTAATGATCATTTGATCACCAGAGTTTATGAGATATACAAAAATGGAATTTGTATGAAATATTCTCTTAATATGTTTCAGTACCCAAATGTTAAAAGACATTGGTTAGTGCATTGGATCCATTAGAGAAATTGATAAGTTAAGAGAATAAATAATTGATCGATTAAGTTAAGAGAAACTGATAGAAACCTTTGCAATTAATTATCGATATTTTACAAAGGAAATATACATTTAATATGTACATTATTAATCTTAGAGTTCATATCCGAGCTTTTAGTGGAATAGCGGGATAAGTACACGGTCCCCTAGACTTGCTTATGAGCAAATGAGAGATTGTTGGATTTATGCTTTAAAAACGATTTGAGTCGTTGATATAGACCTAATATTAATAATGGGCCGTTGGATCCATAGGCTAGCTAATTAGTGACAAAACCCATTAATTAATTGCTTGAGAAGCAAGAAACCTAATAAGGCACGAGTTTGGTTACTTGATAGATGAGAAACCCTATAAGGTAGGGATTGGTTGTTTGTTAGACAAGTAATCCTATAAGGCTAGGATTTGGGGTCTGTAAATAAATCCGCCCACTGGGACCTGTGCACGTGCGCCAGGGCCTTTACATATACATGGTGTTCTCGCTGGTCCTGGCATGCGGTTGTGGGGCCCAGAATAGACTGGAAGGTCTCGTGTCAAGAGGTTAGTAAAACCTAATAATAATGACAGCGTTAGTTTAAGCGCGCTGTCTTGTTGATCATGATTTAAACTTCCACTATACATTGATCCTACATACGGGTTCCAAAAGGGCGCCATTATTTTTTAACAGTATTCTTTAGGTGTTCGAAGCGGAGCATTAATTAAATTCCTTTTTATTTATTCATCCACTCAATCCCACTCTCTTCAATAAATAAAGAAAAGAGATACAACATGCAAATTTCGTAACCACCATATCCTAGTTTGATATGCAGAGAGAAGATTATTGATTTTAGACACATATGAATGAACACAAAAGGAAAAGACCAGATGCATTAATGTAAGATTACATTGGTTGTAATTCTTGTTCATAGAATTGAACTGGCTGAACTTAAACCATTTCTTTTCTTTATAAAAGCTTCATCAGAAAATACATTCAATTCCAAACACCGTCTATACCACATAACAAGAACACAATCTTGGAAGCAATGGCCATTATCAATATCAGAAACCCAGATGGAATCAGACATGCTATGATTAATCCCGAAAGCCTCATCGGAACCCGGTAAGGCCTCCTCAGGGCAGGCAGCTTCCTCCTCAGCCAGAGGAAGGATGCAAACTCCAGCAACATCCCCAAGCTGTACAAAAAGTTTGCAGAAGCTACTATGTCAGTGAAGTCCATGAAAGAAGCTCCAACTGTAATCACAGTAGCTAGCAGTGTTCCCACCCAGGGAGTGTCAAACCATTTAGATCGAACTGCGAAAAATCGCGGCAAGAATCCTAAATCTGCCATGCCCACAAGCTGGTACACACAGCTGCTAAGCTGAGCTTCAAATAGACCAATTGAGGACAGAACTACACCTATTTCAATGGAGACTTGCAGCCATTCTCCAGAGACTATGGCAGCAGCATTAGCAAAGAATCCTGCCTCCCACTCACTCTGGTCCACAGAAACAACACCAATGGTGGCAAAGAGAGGAATCAAGTAAGAAAAACAAGTGAGAATCACAGCAGAAAACAATGCATGAGGGAAGGTTTTATTGGGGTTTTCAACTTCCCCAGCAAGTGTGCTGACACTGTCCCAAAAGTTTAAGTTCCAGAAGAGGGTATTGAAGTAGAGATTCCAATATCTCTTCACACCCTTCTGTCCTAAACCCACCCATCTGTGAGGATGAATCTTGGGGATGGAAATCAAGGACATGAGTATGAAAGGGAAGAGAGAAATCACACCCACAACAACAGCGGTATACCCCACTATAACCAAACCAGTATAATTCAGAAAAGAACACATAAGAGTGAAACCCACTAGAGCAAGCTTTCTGGGCAGACCAGAGGAGAAAACAGAGAAAAGCTTGTCTAAATAGTCCATACACATGACAGGGAAAGCAGCTATATTGGCAACCACACTGAAGAACTTCCATGTCCCCATGAGGGACCCCCAAAAGGGGCCAAATGCTTGGTGTGCCCATTTCACAAAACCCCCATTACCAGGAAATGCAGTGGAGAGCTCAGCAGTGACAAGAGCCTCTGGAATGCTCCATATGAAGGGGAAGATCAAGAACCCCAAAATTGTCAGCAAAGGCCCTGCTGCTTTCACTGCCGGCTCTGCTCCAGAGGGGCCACCAGCAACCTCAAAGTAGATGAGGAAGATAAGTGGAATAAGAGTCAGTTTCTTTGAGGTGGGTGTGGTTGTGGAGATGGGGAGTTCTTGAATCATGTCTGCTGTTAGGGAAGAAGAAATGGCCATGGACATGGACTCTGTTCTTGATTCTGCAAAAGCCATGGTTTAGATGATGATGATGATGATGATTATGATTCCTATTTTATTGAAGAGGATTTCCTGAGACTGAATCTGTTTGTGGAGATAAACCAAAATTCTGGACACATAGGAAGAAGGATACATGATCGAACTATGTTTGGCTGCTTTTGGAAACCAGTGTCAGAGAAGAAACAAGGCGTTTTCTTATTGATTATAAGTCCTTTGAGATGTCAAATGAGATGAGACGAAGAAATTTACGTCCAAGAACCAAGGTTAAAAATATCTGTTTTGACGGATATATCGGTACTTGAATTTTACAAATATATTGGATATATCAGAGATATATCGGTGAATATTTTTACATGAATATCGATATATCGGAAATTAACAAAAATATTTTGAAATTAAATGGAAATCTTTGTAAAAGTGTAAAAATAACGTTAATAATAAAATATCTTAATTGATGTGCGTTCTTGATGGTATTTGGCCGAAAATGAATCGATGTGGCTAATTCTGACGTTTGATGAGATGTAAATGCTTAATAAGAAACCAAATCTTGCCATTGGAGAATTTGTCCATGAGAATGAGTACGTGACATATAACTGAAATTGCATATAAAAATAAGGCAATAAATGATATAGGAAATAGGAATAGTTAAATATGGAGAGAAAAGGGCCAGAATAGGTGGGAGAAGTGGGTGAGACTTGGGGAGAGGAGTTGTTGCTGTCATAAAGGCAAAATGTTATCCCGTCAAAATATCCTCCATCGTTGCTTTTTGGGTTGTTGCATTTCGGTTGGTCGACAATGCATCCCCATGGTCCCTTCCCGTGGTCCCTACACTCCTCCACTTTTTCCTCAACACTCCCAAACCCATGTGGGCCCCACCTCCCACCTCTCATGCGGGCCATGTTTATCAAACAGGGTCGATATATCGATGATATATTGTCAATTTTGAGCGATAAATCTGTAAAAATTAAAAAAAAATCTAAAAAATTCCAGCAAATGCTGCTGGCCGACATTGTCGTCGATATATCGGTATTTGGCCGATATATCGGTGATGTCGATTTTAGAGCGTTTTTACGCCGATTATTTATCGAGATTACGATGTCGTGTCGGGAAGGCTGACACGATATGTGACGATATATCGTCGATATATCTCAATATTTTAATCCATGCTAAGAACCTTGAAATGAAAGATGCGAGTGGGTGGCGTCGCATGTGATAGATGAATATTTGGTGAAAGATTATAGGCATTGTTATGGTTGTCTCAAAAAAAATATATATTAATGAAGTCTAGAGATTTAATAAAGAAAAGTGTTCTCCAAGAGTTGTTCCAATTAAAAATATGATATATTTAATATCATGCAATGCTCGAAGAGGGGCTTCCAACACATAGAAATTGAAAAAAAATCCGTAAGCATCTATTGTTGGGAGCTTGATGTATACCTAGACTTGTACCTAGGTAGACATCAATTTTGTTATTAGAATGCTAGGCATGTATTAAAATAATCCAAGTTTGGATCATTTTGATTTATAAAGAAGTATTGGGATACTTACATGAAAACGAAGGATCATGCTCTTTTTAGGAGATTTTATCATCTAGAGGTGATTGAATATTTAGATTTAGATTATATGAGATGTATCGATACAAGAAACCCATATTTGGCTAATATTATTGGGGTCTTTCAAAGATTTAAGAATTGTCAACAATTTTTTCAAATTAATAAAATTTATTATGACAATTCCATAGCGGTCTTATTTTTAAAACCGACCAGTATTGAGAAAGTGTTAAAGCAATGACATGAAAGTGAAAGACTTTATTATTAAAGATGTTAAAAATTAAAAGATGTCAATGCAAGCACATTAGCCTAATCTTATAATCGTGGATCCATTTATAAAAGGATTTCCACCAAATATATTTAATTAACTAGTAGAAAGAATGACATTATTAGGTACTCTTTTAAGGCCATATGTTATTACTTTGTGTTTTTATGTATTGACACTCTGAATCTATTTAAATACTGTTTTCGATATTTGAATATCATCTCTTATTGTTGGTATTTACATAAATGAATTTATATAGCTTTAATAAGATTTGTCTCTAAGGATGATCATATATTGAGTTCAAATTTAAGTATTATGATAAATGGATGAATGGCAAGATAATGACATATAACTTGTTTAATGATAATGTATAATATGATCAATATAAGAAAGGATGTAGCTTATTCTATCCATGTGATGTCATCATGGTTTAATAATATATTACATGGACGAGAATGTTAGTTTTATGCAGCCCACTTGGCCTATTTTTGTTATTAATTATCTTTGTTTTTGAAAGATAAGTTTGATGAACTCATTAATTGTTTGTATCTAACGAAGAGATAATTATAGTTAATAATATACCATCAAACTATGTTTTGTGGTAGAGCTTATCGTCTTTGTGATTTCTCCCGGTTCATATGGGAAATAGTTTAGGTGTAGTATGGTTTATAGGCGTTTTTTGTGTGTGTACGAATCCGCTTAAGACACCTTATAGTCTGACCAAAAAAAAAAATGATAGTTAATAATATTAAGTGCTAAAATCTTATTGGCTAGTTGAGGATATATTTTCTAATTAAATAACCCTTCACGCTGATGGAATAAGAGAAATTAGGAAACCTTATTTTGTTAGAATTGATCTTTTCTTTACCCCTTAGAAATATAGGTTCAAAGTCCCCATGAATCCAGTTTACTAAGTTATATTAAAAAGTTGTTAACTTAAAAAAAAAAAAAAAAGACCCTAGAAAAACTCCCCCTGACAGAATAACCAGGTGCTTTTGACTTCTCCTTTAAATTGACTTGGAAGACTCCCAGAAAGCACCAGCGTGAGCTTCGTGGAAACCCCGGCCGTGAGTCCTCTCTCATTCTCATTTTCCTTTTCCGGAGCGTTCACGAAATTTCAGCAAACTTCCAAACCCTAAAGCCATGCGATATCCCTGAATTTCTTATTATCCCCAGTTGTTTCCTGGAAATCCTTCAAGTGATTCAAATATATACTAACACAAACAAATTGATCTTCCCACATCATCACCACTTCCTCACCATCTTCTTCTTCTTCGTTTTCTGGCGTCTCCATTTACTAGGCAATGCTGAATAATAACCAGCGCGGAAGCATGGACGATCTCATGCCTTGCATTTCCTACTGTTTCTTGACCACTAACTGTATGAGCACAATCTACAAAGCCTACGTCCACGACGACTACGTCATGATCGCCTTCATCATCTGATTTTTACGGCGCGGGATATGTTGAGCGTGATGTTCGTAATGGCCCCCGTCCGCATGGGCAGGCTTTTAGGAGGTTGGTCGTTCGCGTGGTATCGGCTTGGTTTGGCGGGAGGTCACCGGGTTGAATCATACTCTTCTGATTTAATCACGTGTTTATTTGAAGGAGTCGTAATGAATTTTCTTTCTCCCGCGTCTTGGGTATGGGGCCGTATGCACGTGAGGGAGGGTGTTGAGCGTGATATTCGTAGTGGCCACGAATCTGTAAGGCGAACTTTTAGGAGAGTTGATCGTTCTGTTATCGTAGGTTGGGTTGGTGTTACTTTGGCCCTTTCTTTATTGCCGTTCAGACTTACTTCGCAGTCTTCCATCCTTAACTTATGCATGCACTCCAATTTCCTTGTTTTCCATGTTGTGTTTTCATTATTCATTTCTTTTCCGTTCCCAGTTTAATATTTTCTTCCTTCCTTTCTGTTTTTAGTTTACCTTGTTATTTGTGCTTTCACGATAGTGTACCCCATGCCAAGGGATGTCATGTCATGTTTGATTAGTAAACAAAGATTAAAATGGGAGGAGTTTTTCTTTCCTGTTCTTAGATTAATCCAGTTAATGCTTCTTTACTGGAATTTAAACTGATTCAGTGACTTGGAAAGATGTGATAGGCTTTGAAAAGTTGTTCCACTCTTTGGTCTTGGATCTCCTACTGCCATGGTGGTTCTCCAGGCCAGCTTACCTCTTTTTTGCTTAAAATGTGTATAATCTCTCCGTTTCAACTCCAAGTCATGCAACATCTAAAGCATTGGGTTTCTAATTTCTCGAGCTTATAGATGATTTATTACTTGCCCAAAATGAACTTCAAGAAATGCTCTAAATTTCACTTCAAAATCAAATGCATGTAGTACTAAATTTTGACTTATAAATTTGCATGTGAACTTGATGAATAATGCCTTATTTGCTCTATTTGCATGTCCTTTTTCTCATTTCATAACGGTCATTCTGATGGGGCATGGAGTAGGCCCTTATATGGGCCTAAACGAGATAGGAAGCCCAAGTCCAATGATGAATTTTATTACTATTACTTATTTATTTAATCGTATTTTTGGATTTATCAATTAGTACTTTTGGATTTATTTATTATGATTTTTGGATTTATCTATTAGGATTTTTGGATTTATCCGTTATGATTTTTGGGATTATCCATTAGGATTTTTGTTTGTGCTTATAAATAGCACCTTATGTTATTGTTTTTAGTAGACTTGATTAATATTGAAAAATTGAGAATTTCGTTCAGTTTATTTTATTCGCTTTCTTTTTTTAATTTTATTATTCTTCGTAGCCAAAGTGCATCGGGTGGTATCGAGCATAACCGATCGGAGATCGAAGTTATTTACATTTTTCTATTCTTGTTCAGTTATTTCAAATCTGGGTGCCTTCATTCAAGAAAACCAAGATCGAGTCTTACTTGATTTGTTTCATTCCGCAATAAGGCTCTCCTCGATATAGTTCTTTGCAATTCCATATCCACCATCGGATACGAAAATAAAAGAGTCGAGCTCTGCGTCACGAGTTTAAATTTTCCTCCGACCCTTAGTGGATTCAAATCAAATCATGGCGGCTTGCCTTTCTTGATATCTGGGCTCATTACCATCTTCGTGGGTTGTGAGAGTTGTGTTTTGTGAAGCGATCCAGCCGATCGTCTCGAATCTCAGAGTGGAATATTTGTAATTTGTTGTTTAAAAACTTGGGTATTCTTGGGAATTGGGCTGAAATTTTGATCTGCACGTTGTGAAGTTGGGCAATCACACCACATCATCCAGGATCTCTCACCTTTGATCAATTCCACTGCGACAATTCCACTTTTATTATCAAACCCCTCGAGAATAACCTCACTCGCACCATTAGAAACTACGCGGAGCTGCATTAAGCCTACACGTCAAGGAATTGTAGGCATTTTCAAGGGTCTTTCATGGGGTATATTTTCTTTTACTTTGAAAACTCAGTTAATATTTGTGGTATTTAAATATATCTTGTTTGATTGTTTTAGGTTCCAATTTCTTTGATAGAGCATAAAGAGTATTAAAAAAAAATTGTTTTTTTAGTTATTCTTTCGTAACTCATGCAATTTGTGATATATAATCACATTACATTTTTTTTTTAGATTTGTGTTTGTTGCATTAGCATATAGTTTATAAATTTCTTTACTCAGTGGAATTTTATATTCTATCTAAGCATGTTAGCCACCAAAAGTGATATTGTTGCATCTTCTTCTTCACCTAACCCAAATGACCCAATTGAGAGACTCAATAATTTTGACTTAAGACTACAAGCCTTATCTCAAGATCTAAATGGTCTCTAGTTTGTATTGCAGTCATCATGATGCCAATAAAGCCTGATTTGATTCGATTCTTTGCATCGACGTAATTTAAATTCAATGTGTGGTCAATTAACTCAACGCCAATCTGCCCTCGAACAACAAACTCATGCAATAAATCAAAAAATGGACTTGCTTTTAAAACATCTAGGTAACCATGAGATAGGTGAATATGTTGATGAAATTGTTAGGAAACACATCGGGACACCACACACTGGGGTTTTAAGTCCTTTGGGAGGTTCACATCAATCTGATGAATTCGCAAATGGTTTGCATGACAATTTGGGTAAAATGAACTTGGGTAGTAATTCAATTGTTCAATCTCACAGAAGGTTACCTACAACCGGGAGACGCGGTTCAACCCTGGGTGATCGATTTCAACTTTGCTAATGTCAACTTCCCATTGAATTACCAACCACGAGCAAAATTACCCACCAAATCAAGTGAAGATCGGCTCCTCGTGATACCAACCTAGGGTTATTGGTGTTTGGGGTAGAGATCGAGATAAACGGAGTTGAAACTGACCTCAAGGGACATCACAAAAGTTAGGTTAGTGCTCTGAGATTTGATGGTAGGAGAATGGATCCCTAATGTTTTCTACGATTGGTTAGATTCTTTATTGAGAATATTTTGATTGGTATGAAATGATTGATAGTGAAACGGGTTGGTTTCTTTATAATAGAAATTAACAGTCGATTTAAGATGCTTGTGGGAATGTGTTCTGGGACATGCTTCGTCTAGGTGAACCACTATCACCCAGTAATTTGTATGAAAATGAAGTTGCAAGGCAAGTACATTCCTCCGTCATATAGGTGATTGTTCTCCCACCATGATTAATCTAAAACAAATGACTCTTAGTGTAGCTGAATATTCTGCTAAATTTGAGGAAAGGTAGACTTAGGTGTAGTGAGTTCCATGATGAGGACCAATTAGGTATGCATGCTCACTTTGTTAATGGTGTCTACGGTTCGACGTTGGCCAGATATGGCTAGATTGCATGCTCCACCGGTATAGAGGATGCATACCAAAAACCTTAGAAGTCGAAGTTCAATAGACCTTCCTCTTTTTTATAAATTCGATCCCAAGACATCAAGCGATATCACATGCTAATAACATTAGAGCAAAGAGTCTAGTTTGCGTAACTCTTCACATTACTTCTCTTATTAGTCTAAGGCTAGTAATTCATGGAACCAATACGTCATAAAGATGTCTCATCATAAAGGGTCATGTGCGTCTAGTTGTCCCAAGCGTGCGTGGCATTAGATGTTGAGCAGTATTTTTTGGAGAATGAGGGCCAAATTATTGATCTTTAGATAATTACGGTGATGAAAGGTATGGTCTTCATGAAAATTGTGATGAAGATCGTGTGTTGGTGTGGTTGATGTGAGCTATCCTAGCGTAGATAATGATCATTGGAGTACTAGTATTTTTCCACCGCAGTCATACAGTGGAGATAAGAAATGTAAGTTAATTGATTGATGGGAACTAGTTCGATGAATGTGGTTTCTAAGGATGCTGTTAAATTGTTAAACCTGAAAGTATAATTACATCCAAATCCATTTAGAGTAGCTTGGGTGCATGACCATACTTTGCTTGTCACTCAAAGGTGCCTAGTCTCTATTCAAATGTGGGATTATAAGGATGAAATCTATTGTGAGGTGCTACCCATGGATGTTGCCCATGTTCTTTTAGGCGCTGCTTGGCTTTATAGTCTTAATGTGTTACCAATTTTTGGTAAAGATAATATTTATTCCTTTAAGTACAGGGTAAGAACATTATTTTGAAGTTTGCTAAGCCTAAAGTTTCTGCCGATAGTAAATGTGACATCTCTAAACTTCACGAAAGATTTGCATATTTTAAATGTAGCGGTTTGAGAGAGAGGATTTGAGGCGGTATGTGCTTAGCATTAGTGGCAAAGAAGTTCCCTCACGATTCTTCGATTGTCGATGTTCCTTTGGAAGTAGAGAATTTGCTAGATGATTTGTTGATATGGTGCACGATGAGTTGCCTAGTGAACTACCACGCCCGAGACATCGACATGCTATAGATTTAGTTCCGAGGGTTCTGTGCTAACCTTCCACATTATAGGATGAAACACAAGAGATGGTAGATAAATGAGTAGAAGGACTTTTAGAAGAGGATTTGTTAGGCATAGCCTTAGTCCTTGTCTTGAGTGCGACTTTGTTGACACTAGAAAGATGGATCTTGGAGGATGTGTGTGGATAGTAGAGGCCATCGATAAGATCACGATCAAATATAAGATTCCGTCCCACTCACCTTGAGGATATGTTGGACCTATTAGCTGGTTCTAGTTGGTTCTCTAAGATAGATTTGCGTAGTGGTTATCATCAAATTCATGTTAGGCTAGAAGATGAGTGGAAAACTGCATTTAAAACACAAGATGGTTTGTTTGAGTGGTTAGTCATGCCTTTTGGTTTGTCTAATGCTCTTAGTACTTTCATGAGAGTTATGACCCATGTCCTGCAGCCTCTCATTGGCAAATTTCTGGTGGTTTACTTTGATGACATATTAATCTATAGTCAATCCAAAGAAAAGCATTTAACACACCTAAGACAGGTTTTTCTAACTCTTCGCGAGGTTAAGCTTTATGTTAACCTTAAGAAGTGTTCTTTTTTGCAACCACATGTGCTTTTCTTAGGCTTTATTATTACGAACATGGCATTCGGTGATCAGAAAAGGTTAGAGTTATTAGGGTGGCTTTGAACCCTGATCTATCACTAAGACTCAAGTAGTTTTCATGGTTTAACTTCTTTTTATAGGAGATTTATAAAGAGTTGCTTATTATGGCTCCTATCCTTTGAATATTTAAAAAATAAGGAGTTTCAATGGTCTAATACTACTAGCCAGACATTTAGAGAAATCAAGATTCAGAAAATAGTAAAGGCACCGGTTTTGAGATATCTGATTTTATTGAAGTTTTTTAAGGTTCTTGTGATCTGTCAGTGTAGGTATTGGTGGTGTCTTGAGTCGAGAGGTGCCCTACGGCTTTCTTTAGTGAAAAACTCAATGATGCTAAAAGGCGAGTATTCTACATATGATAAGAGTTTTATCTTTATAGTCTGAGTCTTTGTTTTTAGAGGTTTTATTTGTTGCCTGCGAATTTGTGTTGTTTATGACCACGAGCTTTAAGATGAAATTTAAACTCACAAAAATTAAATGCTCGACATGCTAAGTAGGTAGAATTTTGAATGAATATTCTTTTGTGATTAATCATCGTTACGGTATTGAAAACAAAAATTTCTTTGACACACTAAGTCGATTAACTGTTACACTTCATCGTGTGAGTGCTCATGTCATTGGGTTTGATAGATTGAAAAATGAGTATTCTGCATGTCTTGACTTTGGTATTATTTATAATGAGGTTAGTAATGGTAACCGTCAAGAGTATCTGGACTTCCTTGTTGAAAATGGTTATTTGTTTAAAGTGACTAAATTGTGCGTACCTCGGACATCATTTAGGGATTTATTAATTTGGGAGATGCATGCAGGTGGTTTAGCTGGACATTTTGGGAGGGATAAAACTATTGCATTGGTTGAAGATAGGTTTTATTGGGCTTCTCTGAAAAGGGATGTTGCTAGGATAGTTGCATAATGCAGAATATGTTAGATAGCTAAGGCTAAGAAACAAAACACTGGCTTATATACTCTTTTACCCGTCCTTCATGAACCTTGGAAAGATGTTAGTATGAACTTTGTTCTTGGATTACCTAGGATAGCTAGAGGACATGATTCTATTTTGGTTATTGTTGACAGATTTTCTAAGATGGCACATTTTATTCCATGTAACAAAACCAATGATGCTTCACATGTTGCTAAATTGTCTTTTAGAGAAGTTGTTAAATTGCACGGTTTGCCTTCCACCATTGTATCTGATAGGGATGTGAAATTTGTTAGCTATTTTTGAAAACCCTTTGGAAATTGTTTGGCACTACTATAAAATTTTCATCTGCTTTTCATCCTCAGACTGATGGGCAAAGTGAGGTTGTTAATCGTAGTGCCCAGGTAATATGCCTAAGGTGTTTGGTTGGGGAGTAAAGCAAAGGTGTTTGGGATTTAATTTTGTCAACAGTTGAGTTTGCTTATAATAATTCTATTAAGCTGTTCAACTGAAGTAAGCGTCCTTTTCAAATTGATATGTGGCTACTCACCACTTTATTGATCTTGTTCTTTACCACCTCACATGCGTGTATCACGAGACTACGAGAAAACTTTGCAAAGCACATCCATGACTTACATGCTGAGATTAGGCGAAAAATTTCTCTAAGTAATGAGGAGTATAAACTGGCTGCTGATGTGCATTGTAGATCTAAAGAATTTAATGTTTGTGACTATGTTATGGTTTGCATTCGTCTTGGAAGAATTCCAAAAATATTTTCAAAAAAACTTTATCGAGCCATAGGCCACTTATTACATCATTAAATGGGATGTAATGCATATCTTCTTGGTTGCCTAATGATATGGATATTTTTATTTTTTCAATGTAGAGGACTTGCTACCTTACTGAGGCACTTTTGAGCCTTACACTTTGCCTTAGTGTATGCAACGGTGAAAGCCCAGCAAGATTTTTAGCATGCCTTAGTTAGAACACAGGAGGCACGGTGGATCTTATCCTTGATGATGAGTTTGTGACTTCTAGAGATCGGTGGGTTTCGTACGTTTCCTTGTCCGTCGCATGGTAGTCTTGATTACATTTGAGTACTTCTTGGATGCGGGGAGGATGATCTTCGTCATTTGGATTCTTCGTTGTTGGATTGTTATATTTCCTTTCACTCTTCGGAGTCGAGTTCTTTTCAACCCGGAGGGAATGATGGGGCATGGAGTAGGCCATTATATGGGCCTAAACGAGATAGGAAGCAAAGTCCAATGATGAATTTTATTACTATTAGTTATTTATTTAATTGTATGTTAGATTTATACATTTAGTATTTTGGATTTATCTATTAGGATTTTTGGATATATCAGATTATGATTTTGGGATTATCCATTAGGATTTTGTTTGTGCTTATAAATAGCACCTTATGTTGTGTTTTAGTAGAAACAGTTAATATTGAAAAATTTAGGAATTTAGTTCCGTTTATTTTATTAAACTTTCTTTTTTTAATTTTAATATTCTTGGTATGAGAACTACATCACATTCATCACCTATAATACTCATGAGATCCCTGTCTTGCCTCTCCCGAGAATCTATGAGTATTGGCTTGTTTATCATCTTATTTAATTTATTCTCACTCTTTTAAAATCTAAGATAATTTCAACTTGCACTTTTTTATTCCTTTAAATCTGATATATATAGCTTTGAAATAAAAGTTAAACTCATGATTGCCCTTGAGACCTGACTTAAGTGGTAAATGGGTTGGAAGTGATTATGGGATATCCCAGACTCGAATTCTTGCAAGAATAAAGTACTACAATGTGATATGTAAAGTGAACAAATATAAAAAAAAAAGTTGAACTCATGATTAACAGATTAGGGCTCTAGCATCAATTTATGTCGAATTGGATTACTTAAATGTTCATAATTCTTATCAAATATTTGTCATTTGAGCACATATTTCAACTCCAATAATATTATGCATTTTGGTTTTCTTGATAGATAATAATAATACTATAATTGTGATAGAAAAGTAATATTGATGCAATGAGAGTTGAGCATATATATAAAACGAAATCTTAACATAAATACCCAGGCAAGCCGGAAAAGAAGGTGGGGAACAGAAGAGTAATTTAAGGTAGAAAGCAATGTTTATGACTCCACAATTGGAACTTCCATGAGGGACAAAGGATTGGATGGGGAAAGTAGTGGCGAGCTTTGCAATGACAAGAGGTTGTGGGATGCTCGATATGAAAGGGAAGATGAGGATATTGGGTGTGCGTACAAAGTCCCATACTGATTAGGAATGAAAAGACTTATGAGTGAGAAGAATTATGAGTTTATAAGAACAGACATCCTCCAATTGGTATGAGAGCTTTGGGGATAAATCAAAAACAAAACCGTAGAGGGCTTAGTCGAGAGTGGATAATATCATATTAATAAGGAAGGAAGGGTCCATGAAGGTTTACATCAAGTGGTATCAAAACCGGATTTAGGTTTAACCATGTGAGTGGATGCCGAACAAAATAGCACGATCAATGGTGAGCCTTTGGCAAGAGATGTTTCACTTAAGGTGTGTGCTTGAACTCAGTGAAGACAAGAAAACTCCTTGTTTGAGGAGGCGATGAAACCATTAGAGGGGAGGATTGTTAGAGTGCTCCCATTTGATAAATTGAAACATGAATTTATAAGCATAGACAACATTCAATTCATATGAGACCTTTTGATGGAGAAGCCCAAAAACAAAACTATGAGGACTTAGTCCCAAAGTGGACAATATCATACTAATGTGGAAGGAAGGATCCTTGAAGGTTTACATCAAGTAGTATCAAAGTCGGGTTCAAGCTTAACCGTGTAGGTGGATGTCAAACAAAATGGTGCGGCTAGTGATGAACCCTTGGCAGGTGGTGTTTCATGTAAAATGTGTGCGAGGAAACGGTGAAGAGCAAAGAAAATCAGCTTGTTTGAGGGAGGGTACCGATGAAACTTTATTGAGGAAGGATTGTTGGGTATGTGAAATCCAGCGTAGATTAGAATGAAGAGTTATGAGTTTATAAGTATATGCGGCGTCCGATTGGTATGAGACATTTTAGGGGAGAAGTAAAAAAACAAAACCATGAGGGCATAGATCCAATATGGATAATATCATACCAATGTGGAGAGAAGAGTCCATGAAGGTTTACATCAAGTGGTATCAGAGCTGAGTTTAGACTTAACCGTGTAGATGGATGTCGAACAAAATGGTGCGCGATTAAGCGGTCGACCGCGCAATGGTGGTGTTTTACATAAAGTGTGTCCGAACACAGTGAAGAAAAGAAAAATCCTTGTTTGAGGCTCGATGAAACTTTATTTAGGGAATGATTATTGGGTGTATGCCTAAAGTCCCAATATGAGGCCTTTTAGGATAGAACCATGAAAACAAAACCATTACGATTTAGGGCCAAATGGAAAATATGATAGAGGAAAGGGAAAGCCATCCAAGGATGGCCTCTTTCATCATACAGTTTCTTCAATGTGGTGAGAGACTGAAAAATGGGGGCAGGATTGCATGTGTTTCTATTTTGAAACTACAGCCTAATTTTCTCTGTCCAAACATGGATTGGTTGTTAGGGTGGTTCACTGAAATCCCAGGAGTGGGGCCTTTTTAATTAGTTGTTACCAAACAGGGTTTAAACAGAAAAGATCTGGTGAGCCACAAAAAGGCCCACAAAAAGTAGTAATGCTTGCATGGGACAGTGAAAGATTACATATTCAGTGGAAACAAACATATACAAATTTTAATTATTTCAAATAGGGATATAAATTATTTAATACTAATTTTTATTTTTGTATTGAAGAAGACAAGAATTTATGACATATTTCTTTCAATTATTTTCATCCTTCAAAAACATTTCATTGTTAGAATTTTTTTTTAAAAAAAAAATTATAAAATAGGTAATTTTGAATAAATTTATAAGGTTGGTAACAAAAGCTAAGATTAGGTCATTGGAAAGGTTATCTGGCCATTAATTTAGGATTTCATGGGATTAGTCGCTGAGATTGGTCGGGTGCACACAAACTGGTCTAGATACCACATGTTTTTTAAAAGTAAAAAATAAATAAAGTTATGATTGTCTATCATTTTAATTAGGAAGGAAATACCGTCCACTGTAGCTTCATGGCCAACAAGAGCTCCACAGGGAGAAAGAAAACAAGGCATGTGCAATATCATTTGTCAACCACTTTAAACTAATTTTATCATGAGAGGAAGAAAAAATTTTTATTTTTATTTTCATTTGATGCATAGGATATCTTAATTCACCAAATCGATTTTTATTTTCTATTTTAATTCCGTATATTACAAAAAGATAAAATTTGATGCAAATTTCAATTCTAACTTTAACCAAGCCTCATATATGGTAATCATCAGGATTCCCATTTCAAAAAAAAAAATTTCATTCGAAAATTTCTATATAAATCCTTTTTAACATTCTAATGTCAATGGTGATCTTCACCTTTTTCATAGATTAAGGAATTGATATTTTTTATTTTATTTTCAGTAAACAACCATATTATTATAACAAGAACTAATGAGTAGATTCCAAATCATTTAAAATAAGATAGTCATGTCTAAGGGTGTAATCAAAATTAAGTCGATAAAGGCAAGCAGGCTCGATTCGATTAAAAAATTGAAAACGGCTGTCAGAGTTTTTTTTTTAGATGTTTGAAACTCTACTAAAAAACTAAAATTCGAAATTTCTTTTAGGCTTCGAGGCTTTGATAAAGTTAAGTGGTAAAAAATTAATAAATAATTATACCCGACTTGAGTTTGACTCGATTAATAAAATAGTAAAGCTCGATTAAGTTCGCAAACTGCTCGAGTCGAGTATTATGGTACTCAAATTTGATTTGATTAGCCACTCTAGATCGAGTTCGATTAGATTAACTTCGAGTTGAATTCAAATATTCTACGAGTCGGCCTACAGTAATTTCGCGAGTAGTTTGAAACTTGTTCTGCCTTTCTTTAAATGCTTGTGAGATCCATTTCAAAGAAGTGATAAAGGGGATGGGCATATCGCAGAACCAATATCAAATCATTATAAGAATATAATACTACAATATAATATACAAAACATAGTTGTTGACATTGCTTTCATAGAAAATCATAAATTCAGGAGTAGGTTGTCATTGGTTGTTCCCAGTATTGAGTTACATGACTGAACTTAAACCATCTGTTTTTCTGGCAGAACTTCATCAGAAAATACAATCCAATTCCAAACACTGTCACCATACCACCAGAACAAGACACGATCTTGGTGGCAATGGCCATTATCAGAATCAGAAACCCAGATGGAACCAGACACAGTATGATCAATCCAGGCAGCCTCATCGGAACCCGGTAAGGCCTCCTCAGGGTGGGCAGCTTCCTCCTCAGCCAAAGGAAGGCTGCAAACTCCAGCAACATCCCCAAGCTGTACAAGAAGTTTGCAGAAGCTACTATGTCAGTGAAGTCCATGAAGGAAGCTGCAAGTGTAATCTGATGGCTAACGGTATTCCCACCCAGGGAGTGTCGAACCATTTCGATCGAACGGCGAAGAATTGCGGCAAGAATCCTAAATCTGCCATGCCCACAAGCTGGTACACACAGCTGCTCAGCTGAGCTTCAAAAAGGCCAATTGAGGACAGAACTACACTTATTTCAACCATAATTTGCAGCCATTTTCCAGCGACCATGGCAGCAGCATTGGCAAAGAATCCTGACACCCACTCACTCTCATCCACAGAAACAGCACCAATGGTGGTTAATATAGGAACCAAGTAAGAAAAACATGTGAGAATCACAGCACAAAACAGTGCCTGAGGGAAGGTTTTCTGGGGTTTTTCTACTTCTCCTGCAAGTGTGCTGACACTGTCCCAAAAGTTCAAGTTCCAGAAGAGGGTATTGAAGTAGAGATTCCAATCTCTCTTCATACCTTTCTTCCCTAAACTCACCCATCTGAGAGGATGAATCTTGGGGATTGCAATCAATGTCATGAGTAAGAAAGGAAACAAAGAAATCACACCCACAACAACAGCAGTATACCCCACTATAACCAAACCAGTGTAATTCAGAAAAGAACACAGCAGAGTGAAACCCAGTAAGAGCAAGGATTTCTGGGCAGACCAGATGAGAAAACAGGAAAAGCTTGTCCAAGATAATCCATACACCTTGACAGGGAAAGCAGCTATATTAGCAGCAACACTGAAAGGGAATTTCAATGTCCCCCATTAGAGACCCCAAAAGGTTAATGCTTGGTCTGCCCATATCCACAAAACCCCCATTACCAGGAAATGCAGTGGAGGCTCAGCAGTGACAAGAGCTCTGTGATGCACACCATATGAAGGGAAGATCAGAACCTAAAATTGTCAACAATATTTGCTTTCACTGCAGGCTCTGCTCCAGAAGGGCCACCAGAAACTGCAAAGTAGATGATGAAGATGAGTGGAATGAGGGTCAGTTTCTTTGAGGACTTGGTGGTGGTGGTGGTGGGTGTAGCTGTGGAGATTTGGGAAGAAACAGCCATGGATTCTGGTTTTGCTTCTGCAGCAGCCATGGCTTAGATGATGATGATGATGATGATATGATGGTTTTTCCTGAGAGCAAATTTGAATGCAAACTTTACGGGGATAAACAAATTTTTTTGGACATATTGGAAGGAGGGTGATGATGATGCCAGACCTATGTTTGGCTGCTTTTGGAGACTAGACACAGAGAAATTAAACAAGGTTTTTCCTATCGATTCTTAAGTTTTTTGAGATGTCACATGACAAGAGCCTTGAAATGAAATATATGATAAGAACTAAAGGGACTGTTTGGTTCCTATTTTTTGAAAAATTGTACTTAAAGTTTTGAAAGCAACGTAGAGCATCGTTTTATGTTATCGAAAACTTTGGCTTGTTATTGAATATAGTGTTTTTTGTGTTTTTATGTTTTTGGAACAAAAAAAAATGAATTTATTTATTTTTAACACATTCTTGTTTTTTTAGAATAGAAAACAGTTTTTAAGAACAAAAACCTCTCATCATGCCTAGTTCATGTGGAGTAAAGCTCTTAATGTTTGAAAAGGTAGGGAATAAGGAGGGGAGGCGTCCTCGGTACATTGTAAGTAAAGTATTAGCTGTCAGAAAAAAATAAACAAAAAGAAACAAACAAGCGGAAATATTTGGTGATGGATTACATGTGTTGTGTTGTTAGGGTTGTTTCAGAAAATATGTATTAATGAAGTTTTGGAGAGATTTCGCTTTTAGAAATGTGTTATTCAAGTCTTGCTCCAACTGGGGAATATGATAAATTTCACACTAACAATTCTCAAAGAAGATTTTGTAAGAAATCGAAAAAATTCTTTATGTATCAATTGTTGGGAGGTTGATGTATACTTAGACGTGACCAGACTAGATGTCATTTTTTTGTCACAATGCAAAGCATATATCAAAATAATTCAAGTTTGGATCATTACAAAGTTACAAAGAAAGTATTGAGAGACTTGCATGAAACGAATTATTACATGCTCTCTTATAGGAGATTAATTTTACCATCGAGTGGTTATTGAATTTTTTGATTTTGATTATACTGAATATATTGATATAAGGAAACTCATATTTGGGTATTATTCATTTTGCTTGGAGGTTTTATCTGATTGAAAGAGTGCAAAGCAGTAACATTGCTACAAACTTATTATAAGTTTGTGGCATGCTTTAAAACTTAAATTGTCAACGATTTTGTCACACTAATAACTAGTCATCAAAGGATGTTTAACAAATGAGATTGAAATACTTTATTATTAAAGAAAGGTTTAGAAATAAAATATAATTATGGATCTATTTACAAAGGATTTCCATAAGGACATATAATTATTAGGTATTATTATCAGGCAGTAAGTTATTATTTTATGCTTTTATGTATTGACATTCTGAGCTAATTTTTTTTTTCTTTGGAAGCCCTAACCATCTTTTCCTCTATTCTCTCTTTCAAGTCCTTTTTTGTTAGATAAGGGTGATTTTTTTGTCATTCTTGACCTGAAATCACCACTTCCATTGTTTCTGCCCTAGATCTGGTTTTTTTAAATAAAGTGACTATTAATTACCAATCTAGGTTTCTTTTGTTTTCGCTGTTTTTTTTTGTTTTTTGTTTTTATCACTCAGCTTATTGCGTGGGTGGTTATTATCGTAAATGGTTCTGTACTTGCTAAGTTTTCATGTTGGCAATTCAGATGATAAAGTTCGATTCGATATAGTCATCAGATAAAATCTTATTCGTATGTATGCTGCAGATCTGGAATCTCTAGGTATTATAGACATTTTTGAATTATCAATTTTGTAGATCTTGAGCCGATCCTTTTTGCTATTAACCTGGATGTTGTGTCATCCTCTAAAGTTTTTATTACTTTTGATTATGTGTTTCTATCTATTGTATTGCTAATGTGAATAAATAAATTTATCATTTTTTCAAAAAAAAAAAAAAGTATAGACATTCTGAGCTAATTTAAATTTTCTTTTATATTTGAATATCATATTTCTTATTTTTGGCGTATATACATAAATGAAATTGCATAAGTTTTCATAAGGTCTGTCTCTAATGAAGATCAGGTTATGTCTAAAACTAAATATCATGATAAAATGAAGAATGGCAAGACAATGACAAATAACTTCTTTGATGATGATTTACAATGTAATCAATATAGGAAAATATGTAGCATATATATTAATGTTGCTGGCACATATACATAAATGAAATTGCATAAGTTTTCATACGGTTTGTCTCTAATGAAGATCATGTTATTTTTAAAAATAAATATCATGATAAATAAAAGAATGACAAGATAATCTCATAACTGGTTTAATGATGATTTGTTGCATTAATATTGGAAAAGATGTACCTTATCCTATACATCTTATATTTTATCATTATTATTAAATCAAGAAGATGCAGCTCCAACTAAATGATGATACTTTCATGTATATTTTTTTTGTTCTTGATAGAAAATGATTATATTATATTTGTACTAGAGAAATTGATTTAATAGGGATAAATTCAAAAGTTACTTACAAATTTGAAAATATCATCATTTTGGGCAAAAATGCCTCTAGAAGTGTAAAGATAAATCCCTCACATGCATGACTAAATCCTGCATTTCGTCGATGCTGACTGCGTTTATTTATGTATGGCTTGATTCGAGCGAGTAAAGTCGAATGTGTTCGTGATATATTATAGAATGAGAGTCATTAGGTATTAAAATTCTTATAATCTTATCAAATGTGTAGGCTTTGAGCGAATTAATTATCTTATTAAGCAGATGTTGTTTTATCTTCTATTGTTTTAAGGAAATTTGATTATGTGTTTCTATCGATGCTTTGTTAGTTTAAATCAATAAAATTATTTTTATTTTCAAAAAAAAAAATCTCCATGGGCATTTTTTGTCATCTGCACGTTATAACTATATCACCAATGGTATTTTTGTCCAAAATGATGTCTTTTTATACCTCTTTTTGGATTTTAAAGAAATAGATTAGTTTTGCAAATAATTTTTTGGATTTATTCCCTTTTAAATGCCCTTTGTAATCTAGCCCAATAAACCCCTCCCTCCACCCCACACACACATTTTCTCTCAACTTTCTTCTAGTCGGCTCGTGCTGGCTTGATGAAGAGTGATTTTTATCGTTCTTGGTAAATATGACTCTGTATTTTATCAATCCCGATCACCTAATAAAGTGATTATTCCATATAGATATGAATTTTTATTTTGTTTTTAAATGAATTTTTTTGTCTTGTTGGGTGTTTGATTTTGTGTCGTCATTTTGTTATGACATTTTGTTTTTTGTTGTCTTGTTAGGGGGTTTTATTTGTTTGTAGACAATTTAGACGGGGAAATCATATTCGATCAGAGACAACAAGTCATATTATGGTCGTTAGTGTGTTGCATAATTGAAGTCATATGTATTCTAGTTATCAGTGGTAGAGCCAGAATTTTGCTTCAGATGAGACATACTTTAATAGTAAATATAGTAACATTTAATAAATTATAAATATAAAAAAAGTTATATTGATTGATAGTATTATTATTTAATATTGTAATCAATGACACAATAATGAAATACGAAAACAAAGAAAAACACTTGATTTTCGTGAAAATCCTTTCAGGCAAAAACCATGGCAGAGGAGAAAGCTCTATGCATTTGAGAATAATTATATAGTACAGCGAAATAGAGAATAAACCCTAAAAATGTTGAAATTGCGAAAATACTTGAGTAGAAAGTTGTCTGTGAGACAGCCCACAGCACCCACCCAGGATCAATTGTGGAGCTATATGGGGGTTAGGTCTATCGTCTGGCCTTCCTGCAGCAACGTATCCTTTTTTTAAAAGCATTTTCTGAAAGTCGCATCTGTGGCCTTCGAGGATGGGACATAAATAGCCGAATTCTAGTCACAAATCAACATTTAACATATTTTAATTTTATATATTTAATCATTTTATATGCATAATATAATATAAAAATTAGAGAAATTAAGTATATTGTGTTAATACAATTAAATAAAAGTCAATATAAATTATGACAAATATATGATTTATTATATAACAAACTCTATCATATTAATACAATATGACCAATAAACATATAGGAGAGATGATTGGAGTTTCTCTTAACTTGATCAATGGTCTCGAGTTTGAGCCATGATAACACAATTGTGTTCTTGGTAGAGCTTTATCACTTTTGGCCAGTTATAAAACCTATGAGGATTAGTGCAGGTGTTGTATGACCATGCGACTTTCCTCATGTGTGCGCGGAACAGCCTCGGGGCCTCGTGATCTAACAAAAATTATCTGATATAAATATAAAATGTAAAATATCAAAGTCGTAATAGAATATGAATAAAAATAAATAAATTTACAGTACAATTTCTAATAAGAATGTATTTATTCCAATTTTTACAACAAATTCTCGTAATCAAGCAATCAATTAAGTATAAACACAAAATCTATAACATCAATAAACATATATTTCATTCTAGTTTTTACGATAAATGCTCATGATATTTCAATATAATATGAATAAAAATGTAAAATGTCAACACAAAATTTAATAAAAATATTTCAATATATTCATTAATCATTATTATAACATATTTAAAAAAAATATTATATTAACCAAGTAATATAACGAAGCTTTAACAACGAATTTTGTTCTTCAATAATATGCATTACTATTGTCAATAATAAATTCAAAAAAATAAATAAAACATTAGTTCAAATATCATTTCAATAAAATTTTAAAAACTATTATCGAACATATAGGTGAGATGGTTGGAGTATCTTCTAATTTACTTAGGTGGTTTGAATTCAAACGCGAGGAATGCAGCTATGTTCTGTAATAGAATTTGACTATCCCTGTTGTCCCTTTCGACTCGTATGGTAATTAGTTTGAGTCTGGTATGACTTGAAGGTGTTTGTCGTGTATGCACGGGTCTACTCAAAACATCTCATTCTCTCACCAAAAATAAAATAAAAATTTAAAAGCCAAATAGTAAAGAACTTAAAAAAAATTTCTTTATCTTCTTCCTCCACTTTTTTTTTTCTTTGTTTTTCTTCCCCTCTTTCGAAAAGCTTTCATTTAGGTTTCCCAAAACCCTTTAGAACATGATAAGACTAGTGGGCAGGGCTATAAATTGGGGGGGTTTTTTTTTTCTTTTGAGTTACAATTTTACATATATCACGGTTTTGCTTTAAATTTACATGATAGATATGAGTTTGGTGGTTAAAGCCTTTAGTGCTAGAATTTAAATTCCGTTCAGGGCTCTATTTTATCGGTTGTAGAAATTGGATTTTTATTTTCATAAAACAAAAAGAAATAGGATTTTTATTATTATTTTTTTGGAAAAGTTTCAATGGGGACATTGGAAAAAATTTCAGGGGCATTTGACCCTTAAGCCCATGCTAGCTCTAGATTCAATATAATATTATCAAATTTTTAGGATTTGAGTTAATTTATTATGTTATAAAAATAAAATAAAACCTTAGTAATAAGACTAGTAATATTGATCACGAGAGTTGAGCATAAGCTAGGATTGCCCTCAAATAGAGTGTAGTCGATCAGTCGAGTTGATATAGAGTTAAATTGATGCCACGATTCGATTAAAAAACTTCGAGTAAATCAAGCTTTTTTAGATATTTGAAATTGATTTCAAAAAATAATCATTTATTTGAAACTTATTCGATAAAGTTCGAATTAATTAAAATAATAAATAATTATATACGAGCTTATTTCGTGAAGTAGTGATTCGAGTTCGACTCAATTAATAAAATATTAGGATTCGATTAAGTTCGTGAATAGTTCGAGTTAGATATGATAGTTGAGCTCGATTCGATAGGATTCTTTAGACTCCAAACTGGGCTTTATAAATTTCGAGTTGAATTTGAGTATTTTAAGTAGAATGCAAGGATAACTCGTGTAACTTGATTCGTTCACCTGTAACCTCCAAATACTTCAAAGTAGATTATGAAAATTAGTGGAATTAGAGCTAGCTTCTTGGGTAGCTTCTTGGGACTTTGATGGCGGCGGTGGTAGTTCTTCAAGAAGGTAAGGTGGAGACTGGGGATTGGATGTTCCCATGGTAGCTCTCTTTGCTTTTGGTCTTTTGCTTTAGATTTTTCTGTTCTTTTTTTTTTTTTGTTCCAAACATAGATTGGTGGTTGGAAATTTGGAATTGATTTACTGATTGACAAGGTTCATTAGTGGGCCCCCTTTTGTATATTGTGGGCAAAGGGGTTTAAACAGAAAGGCCTAATGACCAGTGAAGTTCAATAAAAATACCTGGGACAATGGATGATTATTTTAAAATTAGAGGTATGATTTTATTTTTGAAAATAAAATAATATTATTATTCAAGGTAACAATAAATCTATAAAAACACAAATAGATAAAAATAATAAATGATGAAACATGTTAATAATTGTAGACTCGCGTTTTTTTACGTGTGTTCCCACTATATGGCGAGATTCGCTTTTTATTGAGAAAAAAAAATTCTTAAAAAGAAAATTGGAGTCATCACTTATTTTTTTGAAAGGAAAACAAAATAAGAAATAAAATCTTAAAATGACTCCTTATTTAGGAAAAGACATGCAACGAAAAACGAGTCTAAATTCGGTCAAGTTGCACATGTCGGGGGAAGGTACGATGTGGCTGTAGCGCTCCTTTAAAGCGTTTAAAAATGGTGCCACAATATAAATGAGTTTAAGGGAAGGTATGCGATTAATTATTTAATTATGGATATCAGAAAAGAATCACATTACTCAATACATAAAAAAATTATTCACTTATAAAGAGATCCAATTTTATTTTAAAAGAGAATTATTTGGTGTTACATAAAAATATTCCAGTAAAAGAAATCAACTTGGTCAAAAATTTTATTTAACTAATTTAGAAAGGAAATTGAACTTATAACTTTATTTTTTTTTTAAATTATTTTTTTTAGTATTTGAAAAATGATTTAAAAGTTATTTTATTTATAAAAAATGAACAATCTTATTGAAAACAAATGAATGAAGGACTGTGATTATAAACTAACATTTTAATTTTTACTAAAACAAATTTTAGATTTTCTTAAAAAAAACATATTTCTATCTTTCTTTTATTAGAGAAAAAATTATTCTTAAAAAAAAAAAACACATATTATGAACTTGTTTTATTAGCTCAAAATTATTGAATTATTCTTTTTATTAACACATAAATTATAAAGCTACATGTTCAATTTTGTATACAACCAATTAATGTATATAAGAATGAATTTACAAGAATATATATAAAAATAAAATTAAACATCAATGAGAGAGGAAAAATATGTCTTTCAATCTCCCTACTTTGTAATTTACGGTATTCTTGAGTTTTAGTTGTCCAGGTCTTCAGCTTGTCATCAATCTATACTCGATCAACAAAAGCACCAGAGTGGGCCATCTGAAACAAAATAACCCCATAAGAGAAAGGACGCCAAAGTAGGAAAAAAAATAGTGGCGCGCCCCAAATCCAGGAGTGTCTTGTTGTGGTTCGATCGGCCCTTCTTGGAATACGCAGTAATGCTCATATTATAGGCATATGCGTAGTAAAAATGAGTCGCAGGCCCATGCATCAATACTCACCAAAATCGTAATTATATTCTGTGGTTAGCCGATACATCAGCTCTTATGCAAACATATATTAAGATTTAAAGTTTTATCACGTATTGCTCTGAAAATATGAATACGAAGCCACATGTCGGATTTCTTCTCAAAGCGGCCTACAATAGGCGTCATCATCAGAATACTCCCTATACCTGAAATAATGATCGCCAAATAGGGTGACGATGCGATAGTGATAATCTCACCTCGTAGGTTACCACAGCTGAAGTGCGCATGTAATGGCAATCACACTCCAATGAATACATGTTCCCTCTTGAATGTCTACATGCCCGAATCTCATGTCTCGAGTCTCGTGAGCTCACTCGCACATGCCTAGGCCAGATGTAGAGAAAAATACGATTTTCAAAACAAAGATTTTGTTCTCGAAAACATCTTCACCCAGAGTTTGGTAAAATACATTGAATGACCTTCGAGGCGAATTGCTTTCGGTAATTCTCCAATGATCATGGTCATACTCCAGAGATGGTATTTGGACAAGCGACCAGAACATTCTTCGAAAAATCTTCCTTGAAAAATTCCTTTCACAACTATTTCATTTTTCTTTCATGTCATGCACTCACACTTGTTCACAGGGTGTCGATTGCATATAGAATTCATTATGCCATTTCGAACAATTCATGCTAATATATTTTACACATGCATATATTAACAAAATTAACTCCACGTAAATCATGTTGTTATTGATTCGTAGCAATAACGTGAATTAGCTCGCGTGGGCTAATAAACAAATCAAGCGAGTTCATTTTTGAATCGCGATGACACAAAAATTAGCGCCTGGCTCACGTGAATAGTAGAGACCCTAGGATCGGCCTTTGTTCACGGCCACCTGATAGGGATTTTCTTGTTTCGGTTCAAATATTTTGAGACCAGCTTAGCGAATATCAGGCCCTCAAACAAAATCCCATTAGGTAAAATGGCTCTTAGCCAAAAGAATAAACAGTAGGAGAAGACCCTACGCTCTTGGAGTTGTCGGGCTTCAGCAAAATCGGTGTCCACAGTATACTTGTAGCGTGGATCAGCTTTTAGCTCTTGGCACGACCCGAGCCAGACGGTCCGGCCCAGAAATCTAGAATTTTACTCTTTCTCTAAACTTGTTCTCTCATAACGCTAGCGTGTTTTTGCCCGAAATGGAGAAGAGAGCATTTTTGTCTTTATTTTAATCTTTTCTCTTAATTATTTTTGTCCTCTAGTTTGACTTAAAGGCTTTTGTGCGTGGATTAATCTAGCCCAGTTCGTCTCTGTCATCTCGCTAATCATCTGACGTGTGTCGCGTAGATTACGTGTAGTAGGTGACTTTGTCAGCGTCAGCGTGTCTCACGACCAATTTGTGTCTGACTTTTAGGCAGGTGCTCGAAAATGTGAGTTTCGATTGTCTTGGAATTCGCGTATTCGTATTTGGGTTGAGACGATTCAGCAGTGAGTCTCTTTCGTGCATTTGAGATCCCCAGAAAAATTTCGATTTGTAGAAATGTGCATTTCTACTTTTCGAGAAAATTAGAATTTTCTCGGGTTTTATAAATAGGGGGTTAAGTCATAATAATTTTTCAAGATAATAATAATAAGCACAAAATCAATATATAAACTTATCAAGTAATTTCATTCACATGTTAATGGGCCCCGAATTGATAAATAATTATCAAGCAAATATTCAATATGTGATTAACCTAAGTCTATAATCTTAAAGTAATAATGAACATGTAAGTCCAATTTAATAACCTTCACCAACACAAATTTCATACTAATTAATAAGTCTAATTTAATATTTAATGTCCCAAAGTAATAGGCACAAATATACAAATCAAAGGGATTCTATTAGAACTATCTCATAATTTAAGCCTAATTCAATATGCAAATCTAATATCTAGTTATTCTAAACTAAATAAAAGTAAGTTCCCAGAATAACTTTGTGTCAATTACCAACTCCAACTTAGGATATATTTAAGTGCTGTAAAATCTATATTTTTCATAATTCAAGACCAATTTGACAAATGAGAACCTAAAACTACATCCAAAATATCATAATTTCATAATTAATAATGTGAAACCCCGAGAAAATCCAAAATTTCTGAAAAAGGGTAAAATGATAATTTCGATCAAAATCCGGAATTTTTCTAGATCTCGAATGACGAAAAGGACTTCACCGTTGGAATCATCTCGCGAAATCTAGCTACTACGTCGAATTTCCTCGAATTCCGAGACAGTCGAAATTTCACGTTTTTCGAGGCAACATGGGTAATAAGGGACACTTGGCACATTTTAAGTGGCTCACAACGTGCCACGTGTCAGGTGCAGAATTAGTCAAACAAGGATAGCCAAGTGGGGCCCACATGGACATGTGGCATCTCCTAATTGGATAAAAATCCAAAGTGGGTTGATAAGAGGAAAAGGGTAATCCTCTCAACCAATAGGAGGTTGACATATGGCAATGAGGACAAATAGGGGAATAAATGAAAAGAAAAAGAAGACATCTCTTCTCCATTTGGCCTGGTACGTGCAGTGGAGGGGAGAAACAAATTCTAGAGAGAGAAAGTTCGACCTGCTCTGGAGCCTAGCTGACTCCCGGGCCGTCGGTTTAGAGGCGACGAAAGCAAAGTTCTGCAGCGGCAAAGCTGCAGCGTGGGCATTGGTTTTGGGAAGTTCGACAAACTCCGGGAAGGTAGGGGTTTTCTCCTACTTGGTTTAATTTCGGTTTCAGAGCCTTGTAAATGGTTTGGTTGATATGAGGCGAGTAGTGGCCGTTTGGTCGCCTCGAAAACTTGGGATTAAATCTTTGGAAATTTGGGACAGTTTTGGGCGGAGTCCGCAGTTTGTTGGAGTAGCTGTGTTATATTTGTGTGTTATATTTATGCAAATTGTAGTTGGTGTGTGTGAGGCAGGAAATGGCCATGGATTCTCGGTTCCACAAAGCGGGCAGAGTGGCAGTGAGATGGGCGCACGGACGGCCTTGCTCATTTTGGAATTTATTAAAAACAGTCCGAATTGTTTGTTAGACCAAGATGGTCCATGAGAAATGGTTTGCAATGATATTGCTTGGTGGATGAATAACATGTTAGGTGTTTAGAGCTTAGGGCCATTTTTATGAAGGCGCAATGGACGGCCATGGATGAATGTGGAATTGTAAAAGCAGTCTCGATGTGTAATTGGGCCAGAACATGTCCATGTGAGGTTAAGCGATTGATAAAAACTGAATTGTGGAAATTAATATGTTAATGCATGAAATTTAATGTGTTAACATGATGTTTGAATTATATGAAATATAATTGTGTGAGCCATTGGAGTGGATAAATTCGGTTAGTATACATGATTTATATATAACATGAATTGTTTGGAAATGACATAATGCATTCCATATGCACCGGGGCACCCTAGAATGGTAGGGGTGAGTGCATGACATGAAAGAAAATAAAAAGGAAAATGGTTGTGAAAGGAATTTAAATTGAAGATTTCAGGAGAATTATGTTGGGAAATTGTCCAACAATTCACGTCGGAGGGCCCGTGGGTGTTTGGAGAGCTATCTGACAAATTTGCCTCGGAGGTTGTCGATAGATTTTCTGAAACTTGGTAGTATGTTTTAGAACAAAAACCTTTGTTTGAAAGCAGTGTTTTCCGCTCTTGGCTTAGGCATGTGTGAGGGGGGTCGGTGAGGGCTCGAGACATGGGAGTGGATGGGTCGCATTCTCATCTTATCATGCCCAGACATTTGGTAAGACATACATGTTTTACTTGAATGTGTTTGGTTGCCATTACATGTGTGTAGGTGGGAGTAACCTATGTAGGATAATTCCACTACTGGTATTGCTCACCTGTCAAGAAAATTATTTCAAGTCTAGAAAGGTTCACAGGGATGGGAAGCATGAGGTCTTAGAGACGAAGAAATGATCATATATGACCTTGTTATGTATTTTGTAAAAATCTAGGTAAAAGACCCAGTTTTGGATAATTTGTAATTAAAACAAATTGTAAATTAACTCATTTTTGTATAAAATATACATTTTTGTGAGTATGGACGTATGGGCTCGACATGGCCATTTTACTCATGTATGGGTCTCGGGATATGAGACACGGTATTAGCGAGGTGTGAGTGGTCAGCAGGACCCCGAGGATTTGGGGCTCTGGAAATAACATAAAAGTATACCCAAAATATTTTAAGTTAACGGTTAGAACACAAAAATATGATTGAACCCAAATATCCTAAATTAATCCCAAATACAATGAAGTTAAGAATACAAAATTCAAACTTATATCAAACAAATTTCACTAACACCAAAATTTCATACCATAATGCCCAAATCTCACCTAGTCAAGTCCATAAAAGTCCATATATAAAAGAAAATCTAATCCTAGAAAGTATATACACAAGTGAACTTTATGCCAATTAAGATGAAAGTTGTTATTTTTTAGGAGATTAAAAAAGAGAGAAGCAATGGATGTCTAGTGAAGAAAAAAAGAGAAAAAAAGTGTTTGGATTATGGGAAAGTTAGGAAAGAAAAAAGAGAGAAAATGATGAAAATGGAAGGGGAGAAACGAAGAAGGTGGGTCTTAAGTGGAGTGGTGGATATCACTTGGCCAGAACATCCCATTTTCTGGCTTGGCTGATGAGAGTGTTGGTGAACAAAAAAGGAAGAAAAGAAAAAGAAAGGAAGAAAAAAAAAAGAGAAGGAAAGAAATGGAAAATGTGAGTTTTTCTTTTGATGTTTACCTTAGATTTGCTTGAGTTTGGAAGAAAATGGAGAGAAAATGAAGTCTTTGTGTCCCAATAGAGTTGAAAGGAGAAGGAAGAAGAAGAGATGGAGAGAAGGAAGAGAAAGAAAGAAGAGAAGAAAGAGACGAGGGAATCCCAAAGTGGAGAGAGAGAGGGGTTACTTGGGTAGGGTATGGGTTGAGAGAGAAAATAGGGGGTGTAGGGGAATGGGGGAGTAGAAAAAATAATAACAATAATAAAAAAACAAAATAAAAAAGTAACTAATAATAATAATAATGTGATTCGAATTTTGGGAGTGCACAAATATGCCCCTCTTAAAGTAGAGAGTTCATAAGTAGTAAAAAGCGCATAAACAATACGGTGAAATGAAAGTGTGAGCTTGAGTGGAATGAAGTGAACTCTGCAAATAGAAAGACCCCAAAAGTATGCAGAACACATTGACTTGCTCAAACAAAAACAACCAAAATGGCTCTTTAAAAAAAAAAAAAAACAAACAGAGAAAGGACAAGACAACAGGGAAGCCAACAAAGTCGTGATATATATCCAAGCTCTCTCTACGAAGGTCCTCTCAAGGGTGAAACTTTAATATCGAACCTAAAACATGTGGAGTCGGCACGCTTGTGGGTGGCTAGAATGGTCATGTGCCTTTGCACCAGCGATCAGCACCGTCATGTTGACATAAACATGAATGCTCAACAAAATGGTGAAACCAATAAGGGAACAAGCTCTAAAGGCAAATGGTATGTTGATGAAAACCCCATAATGGTCATAGACTCGCAATGAACTCATGAGCTAGCAAGTAGAAAGTAAGACAATCGAAAGAAGCTATGTGATCAAAGTGGGCAATGCTAGTGACCATGAACGCCTTTATTCAAAATGTAGAAAGTAGAGGCGAAGCTTGAACGTGTGATCTATATGAAGGCGTAATCTAAACATCTAATTTATATGAAGGCGAAGTTTGAAGTGCGATGCCCAGAAAGACGAAGTCTAAACGTCTAACTATGATGCTAGAAAATGTGATGTAGATGAAGTATGAACATCCGATCCATATGAAGACAAAGTCTGAACGCCTGATTTGAAAAAGACAAAGTGTAAACGTCTAAACTACGATGCTAGAAAATGTGATATGGATACGAACATCGATTCATATGAGAAGCAAAGTCTGAGCGTCAAGTGCGTAGAAAGAAGTGAGCGTTTAGTGCGGAGTGCTAGAAAATATGATACAAATGAAGTCTGAACATCTTATCCATATGAAGGCGAAGTTTGAGCACGATCTGAGAAGGCGAGTCGAGCGTCCTAAGCGAGGTGCTAGCAAATGTGATACGGTGAGTGCGAACATTTGATCCATATGAAGGCAAAGTTTGAGCGGCTTGATCGCGAGAAGGCGAGTCACGAGCGTTTAGTGCGATCTTGAAAATGTAATATAGAAAATTAAACATCGATCCTTATGTGGCGAAGTCACGGGCAGCGATCACGGTGAAGACAAAATCCCGAGATGTCTAAGCTATGATTAGAAAATGTGAGAAGGATGAGTTCGAACATTTGATCCATATGAAGGCAGTCTAAGCTAAGCTGAGAGATGAAGTGAGATATACGAGCGTGGTCTTGTGATAGTGATGTAGATGAAGTTGAACATCTTATCCATAGGCGAAGTCACAGATGTGATCTACGGAAATGAAGTGCAGACGTCTGATCCTATGATGCTAGTAAGTGTGATACAAATGAGTGCGAGCGTCTGTCCGTATGAGAGGGGCGATGCGGGCCTTTGAGCTGCAAAAGGCAAAGTGAACGTGCGAGGCTGTGATTGCTAGCAATGGTGATCACGAGATGGAAGTTTGAACATCTTTTCTATATGAAGGCGAAGTCTGAAAGCCTGATCTGTAGAAGACGAAGTCTGAACGTTGGATCTGCGATGCTAGCAAATGTTATGCAAATGAAGTTCAGGCTTATCTGATCCATATGGCCCAGTAAGATGCATGAAATATGAAATGAAGATATAAAGGCGGAGTTTGAGCGCTTGAAATCCCAAAATCAAAGCGAGAAGTACGAGCCTTTGAAATTTAAAATGAAGATGACAAAGGTGAAGTTTGAGCGCCTAAAGAAAGCCCAAAATTAGAAGTAGAAAATGATGCAGTGCTAAAGCCTAAGGCGAGCCGAGAAAGGGCGAGAGTGCGAACGAAACTAAAATGAAGATGAGTAAAGGCGAAGTGAACGCCTAAAGCCCAATAGAGACATAAAGGCAAAGTTTGAGCCTTTAAAAGCCTAAAATAAAGAAAGCAAAGGTGAAGTCGAAAGCCTAAAACCTAAGATTGAAGGCAAATGCTAGTCTGTTTGAAATCTAAAATGAAGGTGGCAAAGGCGAGGAATCTAAATGCTAAAACAGCGAAGGCGAGAAAGGCGGTACGAAAGCTGAAAATATAAAATGAAGATGGCAAAGAAGAGTCACAGCCTAAAGCCCAAAGCGAAGATAAAGGCGAGAGTTAGAGCGCTTAAAACTGAAAATAAAAGCGAGGTTAAGTTTGAATGCCTAAAACTGAAATTGAAGACATAAAAGGTGAAGTCTGAACGCGTGAAATCTAAAATGAAGTGGCAAGGAGAATCTAAGCCTAAAGCCCCAGCGAAGGCAGAAGTGAAGTACGAAAGCACGAACTCTAAAATGAAGATGGCAAGCGAAGTACGGCTAAGTTCAAGCGAAGATAGAAAGGGAAGTCGAAATCCTAAAACCCGAAATAAGAAAGTAAATGTGAAATCGAACACCTAAAACCCAAAGAAGACAAGAAACGAAAGTAAAGCAGAAATCTAAAATGAAGGTGCGAGAGCCATACGAATGCACAAAGCCCTGAATGAGAAGGCAGGGGAAGGCAAAGTTGAAATGCCTTAAATCCAAAATAAAGAAAACGAGGCAAAGTTTGAACACGAAATCTAAAATGAAGGCGTGAGGAGAAATCACGAGCGCCTATTTGGAAAGGATGGCTCTAAACGCTTAAACAATGAAAGGATGGCTTTGAATGCCTAAATTGTGGCTTTAGGCATTTGAAAATGATACTGGGCGGGGTGGTGGAAGGATGGCTATGAACGCCTAAATTGTGACCATTGAAAGATGAGGGCACCATATGACCAAACCAAAACTCTTGAAAATATGGGAGCCTTTGTACGCTGAAGCAAGACCTAGAAGACTAGAACCTGTACGCCTAAAACAAGAGTATTGAAAGATATGGGCATTGTACACAAGTGGGACTCTTAGAAGATGGTAGCCTTATGCGCTGAAACAAGACTACTATTAGGAGGGATGTCTAAAAGAAAATCAACCCTACGAATGAGGATCTAAGACACTTTGAAGAAAGAGGATGCTTTGAGATAACTAATGGAAATGAGAAAGTAAACAATCTATAACTAAAACTTACAAAATACAGCTAAGGCATGAAAAAAAAGATGTCTAGAATTGAGTAGCTAAGAATCTTAAATGAGGTGACTTTGAATGAACTCACTAAAAAAGGGGGTATGCCCTTGTAGAAAAATTATGAAAGAGAGAAACCTTAAGCAATAACTCAAAAAGATCGATGGACATATTAAATGTCTATGAAGCCAATACAAGATGTCAATAATCTCTACAAAGGGGGTATGCCTCAGTATAATAACTCATGAGTAATATGAATGGATCGAAATGGCCATGAAATTCGACAAAGATATAATAATCTTGATTAAGAGGGGGGTGCTCGGTCAGTTGAATATTGATCAAACATATGTCGAATCCTATCTAGCCCCCACATTAGCCAAGGTATAAGCTCATGCATGAGTGCATCATGAATTAATCCTCAATGATGTGTCGAAATCTATACGCCCTACTTGATGCCCTAATGGAAAATAAAAAAACAAAATCCCATGAACTGATGATCTTAACAAATAGGGGGTATGCTCTAGTATGGCATATGATGATGCATTGTAAAATCGAAGGCTGGATAACACCAAAATCATCCTTTTGCCAAATGTACTCAAGCTGGTCATCAAGGCATCTCTAGAAGATGAAGCATGACTACGTCTAAACCTGGCAAAATCAATCACATGTCGAGAAAAAATTGTCAAAGATTACACTTGATATCACGACCTTAAGATGGTCTTAAGACACGGATAAGTAATGTAGGCTAGGGTGATAGGAGTAAAAGAAACAAGAGGAAACTAGGCTCAAATACTTGATAATCAAACCAATACCCTCGTGGCACAAGATGATGTATGGGAAAAATCTCATGAAGCGATGGACTCAGGTAACCAAAGCAACGATGAAGGAAAATGAATGGGAAAAGGTTAAAAATTAGCAACAAATCCCGAGAAATGTGTGAAGAAGGGAATACAATAGTATAGTTAAGTGTGAGGAAAAAAAAGTGGCAATATACACAAGGTATGGAGAAACAAAATGAATGATGATCAACCCATATCAATATAGTAGAAGGGAAGTCATATCACTAAGGATGGAGTAATAGCCCTAGATAATGATCCAGAGATCCTAGTGGGAAGGTCCTTTCGAAGACACTCACCTCTCCATAGAAATTATCAATAGTGATCCGAAGTAAGGGATCTCATAGAATACACATGAACCCATAGAACTCTCACTGAACTCTCGGCCTCAAAATGCATAACAAAAGTGGCCCAGGAATGAAAACCCTCATAAAAAAAAAAAAAAATCACCACATAGATCCCCATAATAAATACACTGACAAATAACACTTTCAAAAAGTTGATATAAGCATTTAATGGAGGAGATACTATACATAAATACACACTTTTCTTCTTCTTTTTTTTCTTTTTTTCTTTCTTTTTTTTTCTTTTTTTCTTTTTTTGAATGAATGTACATATGATAATTAACAAATTAAGCCTCAACAGGAAACATAAAGAATAAGTAAGCTCTCCCCAATCACAAATAAATGTCTAAATCCCCTCCCATAAAGTAACCTCTTAAGCCAAAATCTTTGAATCAATGCCAAGGGAGGAGTGAAGAGATTGACATCACCACCCTCTATGCACCAAAATGTGGAGAATCATCAATCTGAGTAAGGTAACAAAAAGACAAGGCAAGCAACAATGGAAATAAGGAAAAGGAAGGTAACAATAACGAAATATGAAAAAATGAAGGGATGAGATGATAATAGCCAAAGTGATGAAAATAGACATATAAGTCCAAAGCTCATGAGACTCCCACGAAAATTTGTGGCGCCCAGTTTTTCAGGTCGTTTTTTTTTTTTTCATACAAGAGTTTAATGTACAACTCTTTTACATACCAAAATATATGAAACTATATTGTTCTAATATATTTTACAAAAATGTTCCTCAAGGCCACAACCCGGACTTCTTCTTACTCACGGCCTCGAAGGAGCTCCGTCTTCTAGTGTACTTGAAAAAGGGGTCCTACGACGGGGTGAGCAAAGCCTTGTAGTGATAATCTCTTACAAGGGTTACTCCCACTAAGTGCACACGTAGTCGATGCAGCAAACACATTCAAGTAAAATGTCTACATGAATGTCATATGTCATGCATGAAATGTCATCGCTGCCCATATCCCGAGTCACTCGTCCGACTCCCCTCACCTTGACTAACACGAGAAGTGTGAAAAATAGCAAATCGTTTGTTACACTTGATGGCCATTTTCAAAACAAAAGTTTTTGTTTTTAAAAATTTGTAACCCATTGGAAAAACCTCCAATGTTCATTTGATTTGATCAAATTTCGTGTGTTTATACATTTGTGGGCTCTGATTTTGGGATTTCCCATTTGGATGCGCGCACCTTCCGGAGCACTTGCACGACGGGCTTTCCTTTGTCTGGTAGTCATGTCTAACCTCGATAAATTTGGATCTTTCGCAGCGGGGGTGGGGGGATCCTACTCTTCTTTCCTTGACACACGATATTTATTTTCATTTCTTTCAAAGCCCAGTGAGACTCATTTGGGCGTTTGTCCATGTTATCGAGCCCACCATCGAACACCAAACATAGTGTCGATCAACCATGTACCTGAGACATACTATCGAACACCAAACACAATGTCGATCTCTACCATGCACTCACACCCATGTCATGTAATGTCCTGGTGCATAATGCAATGCAATCATGCCATTGCCTATCCATAACATGTTATACGTATAATGAGTGCTATATGTGCATTTAACTCACGCATAATACATGCATCATTAAGGAACTTATATCAATAGCATACAAAATTCAGTGTTACTCATGTAAACATACCATGCAAGCATATATATATCACAAGCATATAAATTCCATACACTTCCATTGCCAATATATATATATATATACATCATAATACCAAACATATTAGCATTCTTCAGTACATGACTAAATATAAATAATCATCATGCATCCTTTCCTTAGGATAACTCATGGTAATTCCTACCCATTACAACTGACTCTGACATGCCATCTGATGGTCATGTTAAAACCTTACTATTTACTTTGACACAACCAAGCAACCTGCATACTAGGTTCAAAACATAAATTTCAGCAAGGTTATGATCACCTACTACCCTTAATAGGTACATGGCTGGAATCTTGACTCAATGGTCTTTCCATAGAGTCCAACAACACCCGAAACGGAGTTCGGACGAAGAAGTTATAACCTTCCGAAGTTGGAGGTCACATGTAGTTAAACCAGTAGGCGGCGACTTGCTGAGATGACCTGACCTTCAGACCTTGGCTACGACTCCACTGTCCTCCTCAGGAATATGAATGAAATCTTGACTCAATGGGCTTTCCATAGAGTCGAGACACCAAAGCAGAGTTCGGACAAAGTTATGACCTTAGAAGTTGGAGGTCCTGCGTAGTCTTTGCAGACCAAGGCGACACAGTAGACGGATCGAGGGTGTCTGACACATTCGAGGCTCAGATGACCTGTCTGAGCTCACCTATTGTCCTCTACAGGAATATGAATGGATTATTGACTCAATGGGCTTTCCATAGAGTCCAAGAACACCCAAAACTGAGGTCGAACAAAGAAGTTACGACCTTCCAAAGTTGGAGGTCACACGTAGTCAAGCCAGTCGGTGACTGACTTGGCCAGGGCGACTTGACACAGCCGGGGTGCCTTGGGCCGAGGTGCACCTTTGAATGGTCTGGCAGCGAGGTGTATTGGCTGAGGTGTACTGGCCGGGTGTGATGACGAGGTGCAGCGGATTCGAGGTGCAGCGGTCGGAGTGTATTGGTCGAGGTGCGGGCGGGGTGCCTTTGTCCAGGAGTGTATTAGGCGAGTGCGGCAGAGGTCTGAGTGGCCCGAGCTGCACTATCAAGGTAAGGGCCATAACTTAGGCTTTAGAGGTGCGAGATTGAGAGATTCAAAAGCTGGCTTATCAAGTTCATTGATGTGGATACAATTTATCGAGAGGACTCCTTGCGAATTCCCTTTATTTCCGCCCCAAAAAAACTGTTCTAAAGTCCGAGTTCATGTGTCTTACCACGATGTGGCAGCTTCTCTCATGGTTCAATACAAGAAAACCAACCATTATGAGTGTCTAATGTGCATACGCAACCCTCGGGGTGAAAGTAACAAAGTAGGAGAAGACCTACCTCTTGGGTTTGTGAAACTCGGATTCCATTCTACATGCGGCGCTGCCAGTGAGGATGAACTCTTCCTCTTGCTCAAGCTTGAAACCACGAGTCACGTCAGCAGAAATTTAGAGAGAAGGTGGTCTCTCAAAACTCTCTCTTTCCGTCTGGTTTGCCTTTTTTCTCTCTCTCCCGTACAGGTTGGAAGAAGATAGAGTCGAAGTGAGATGTCATACCGAGCACACCCAGCAATCGATTCTAAGTGGCTCCTTGGATTACTCTTGCTCGCACTATCGTCTTGGATTTGCTCGATCGTGTGTTGTCACGTCTCTTTTGGGTCGGCAAGAACTTTTTTTACTATTTTCCAGCCAGCACGTGTCGTCTTGAGCCGCTCGGTGTGCCAGTGTCCCACCTTGCTCTCGGTGCCGCGTGGGAAATTCAGTCTCGGAATTCGATGAAATTTGACGTGGTAGTTAGATTTCGCAAGACGATTCCAACGTTAAAGTCCGTTTCATCATCCGAGATCTAGAAAAATTCTGGGTTTTGACCGAAATTACTGTTCTGATTTTTTAGAAAATTAAATTTTCTCCGGGTTTTAAACATACATATACATCAGGGCTACTATCAGGGTATGAAAAGGTAAGCGAAAACTCGAGAAATAAAGGTCTAACATATAAGACAAAGCTCAAAGGGCTAACTGCTTGAGTCTAAATATATAAGTAAAGGTTATAAGGTATATGGCTAACCGAAAAGATGGTCACCCATCCTGCAACCATGGTCTCAAATGTAATACTTCTTCAATTGATCCACATTGGTCGGCTTTGAGAATCAATTTTCGTCTAAATCATCAACCATGTGTAGCTCCCTCACAGAAGTCGTCTCTCTATTGATATATGGTCGATCGAGTGGGTGCAAACACCTCCTCCAAATCCCATGTCATATATATAAAATCTACGCGATGCAATGTGTAGTGAAGGGAATGTCTACTAAAGAACTATCACTCTGAGAGAGACTAAATACGAAATCTTTCGAATCGATTTGTGGGGGAGTAAGTAGATCATCTAAACAAGAAACAGATTCCCCCAAAACATGTCCAAAGAAAATGATAAGTCCATGTGATCGAACTCATATCAATCTCTAAGAACATAACATTGGAGACTAAAGGAGGGAACACTAGACACGAACACATGACAAGTGGCCTCAAAAGCTTTAGATGCCCAAGTATAGGATAGAAATCCTAAAAAAATATCTAGCTCGACCTATAAAGTGAGAAGTGGATTAAAAAGGAAGATCCGAGTGATGGGTCATAATGGCAAAGACTCTCAAAACTGGGTGACGTGAGCTCACAATTCTCACACACTCGGAGACGATCTAAGGTGCATAATGGGGTGTGGGTGAATATGAAAAACCTAACAATCTAAGAACAAACAAAGCATATTGGCAACACAAATATCCTCAAATCTTAGCACTATCCTATACAAATCTTCACAGATTGATAAAAGAATCAATTAATAAGATCAATAAACCAAAATCTCAAATGACTATAGCAATCAAGAATGCACAAAAAATAATCAGCTAATCAAGACTCTCCATATGCTATAAACTATGCATTATACAAAAGCGCAAAAGGTGATATCCATAACTTTACCAATTAAGTAATACATTTCCCCTAAACTTAGAGTTCAAGTTTGACCCTTTATTTAATGAGATCGCCATTTGTAGACCCGTGTTTTTCATGTGCGTTCCCACTCGATGGCGAGACTCGCTTTTTATTGGGAAAAAAAATTTCTTAAAAAGAGAATTGGAGTTACCACTTATTTTTGTTTATTTTTTTTAAGAAGCAAATAAGAAATAAAGCGCAGAGTGACTCTTTGTTCAGAAAAGACATATTTGTGAAAAACCAAGTAAATCCAAGGTCGGGTCACGTATCGGAAGATGCGATAGTAAGCGGGAAGCGTCTCTAAACTCGTATAAAAACGGTCTCTAATAAACAAGTTTAGGGAACTGTGCTAATTAATTAATTAATTATGGATACTAAGAAAAAAAATCACATTATCATATAAAAAATTATTCACTTATAAAGAAGTCAATTTTATTTTAAAAATTATTGCATTTATTTTTATAAAAATATTTATTAAAAAGAAATCAACTTGGTGTCGTTTTATTTAACTAATTTAGAAAAGAAGTGAATTTATAACTTTATTTTAAAAAAAGTTATTATTTTATTATTTGAAAAATGATTTAAAAGAAGTTATTTTTATTATTTTTTAAAAGACAATCTTATTTAAAAACAAATGAATGAAGGACTATGATTACAAACAACATTTTGAATTTTTCTTAAAACAAATTTTAGATTCTCTTAAAAAAAAAAACATCTTTCTAACTTTCTTTTATTAGAGAAAAAAATTATTCTTAAAAAAAAAACATATTATGAACTTGTTTTTATTAGCTCAAAATTATTGAATTATTCTTTTTATTAACACATAAATTATAAAGCTACATGTTCAATTTTGTATACAACCTTAATGTATATAAGAATGAATTTACAAGAATAAATATAAAAATAAAATTAAACATCAATGAGAGAAGAAAAATGTGCTCAAAATGTCCTACTTATAATTTACAATATTCCCGAGTCTTTGTTGAAATCCGGTCTTCTGCTTGTCATCAATCCATTCTCGATCAACAAAAGCACAGGAAGTGAGTCAATGCAAAACAAAATAAGCCCAAAAGAGAAAAGAGCATCAAAGTAGGAAAAAATAGGGGGTTAAGTCATAATAATTTTTCAAGTCTAATAATAATAAGCACAAAATCAATATATAAACTTATCAAACTAATTTCATTCATGTTAATGGGCCCCAAATTAATAAATAAATTCTCTAGCAAATATTCAATATGTGATTAACCTAAGTCTATAATCTTAAAGTAATAATTAACATGTAAGTCCAATTTAATAACCTTAAATCATACGAATTTCATACTAATTAATAAGTCCAATTTAATATTTAATGTCCCAAAATACAATAGGCACAAATATGCAAAATCTAGGCTCCATTGAACTATCTCATAATTTAAGCCTAATTCAATATGCAAATCTAATATCTAGTCATTCTAAACTAAATAAAAAGTAAGTCCCTCAAAATAACTTTGTGTCAATTACCAAAACTCGACTTTTAGTATATATTCCAAGTGATGCAAAATCTATATTTTTCATAATTCAAGACCAATTTGACACATGAGAACCTAAAACTACATCCACAATACCATAATTTCATAATTAATAACATAAAAGTATACCCTGTAAGACCCAAGAAAATCCAATTTTCTCAAAATGGGCAAAATCGTAATTTCAGTTAAAAATCTGAAATTTCTTCCCTAAATCTCTGATGAAAAAATGGATTTCACCGTTGGAATCGTCTAGCGAAATCTAGCTAGCACGTCAAATTTCGTCGAATTCCAAGATAGTCGGAGTTTGCATGTTTTTCGAGGCATCGCGCATCGGGTGCCTTAAGTAAATGACATGTGATGTGACGAAAGTCACATAACATGTACTTTCATGTTTCGTAAGTGGCGTGAGTAGATAAATGATGAAAATGGTGGTGAGATAATCTTAAGTAACGAAAATCAAGCTAAGGGACAAAATGGTCATTTAGAGATTTGATTAAAATGAGCTAAATGACAAAAGAGCCCAGTAGTGCTCATCTCCTGCGCTGAGCCCAGCGTGGGAGAGGGGAGGAAAAAAAATACGATGGCGGGTGTTTGGTTTAAGAGAGAGAAATATCTAACTTCTCTCACAGATTTCTGAGAGATGTATCGGAATTCTTCGAGCCAGAGGCGGCTCTGGCGGAGAGGAGCTGCGCGTGGCGCCATTAACTAGGAGTTTTCGAAATGGCTAGGTGAGGTAGAGTTTCATCCTACTTGGGTTTATTTTATTTAAGATGTATTTACGATGTTTGAGTTGAATGAGAGTCGTGAGGCCGTTTGATCGGTTCAGCTTGGAGCAAGGGTGGAAAATTTTAGAAACCCATGTGGACGATGCGTGACTATCACGAGTACATTTGGGTTGCTAGTTTGTGCACTTATGTGTTAATGCATGCTTTGATGTGTATAAGGCCGGGAATGGCCATGAAATTCGGGTTACCAAAGTGAACTGATGATTGGATGAATGGATGTGAACAGTAAACTCGAGGTTTTTCTTTATTCATCGAATAGTATTTCACCCGAAAATAAATTTTGTGTGAAATTGTGTTTGGTAGGAGCAATTCAAGTGGAATTTAACAGGTGTTTGATAATTAGCCCCGAGTGAAATTTAATTTTTGGTGTAATAGTGTGGAATTGCATAACATGTTTGTGTGGTCAAGTCTGTGAATATATGCATGATTATATATTTGCGAGGTGTTATAGAATTGTAATGGAATTGGCGTCATGCATTATATGCCTTTGGGGCATCTAGAGCGATAGGAATGAGTGCATGAGGGTTCTTGAGATAATGGTTGGTTGACTAATAGAGAATTATCGGAGTGTGTCCATTATAATATCGGAGGGTAGTCCATATATAAAATATCAATCGTCGGAGTCGGCCCAATTGATATATCTCGGAGGGTAGTCCACCAAATATAACATTGGAGACGGTCCACTACTTATATCTGAGGGTAGTCCACAAATAATAACAAATATCTTTGTTAAAAATAATGTCTCATACGTGAAGCAGAGCGAGTGTGAGGGGAGTCGATGAAAGGCTTCGGGATATGATTCGAGCATGTAGACATTCAAGTAGGATCACGCATTTACTTGAATGTTTGTTTCGATGGAGCGTTGCATATGCACTTGGGTGGAAGTAGCCCACAATTTAGGGTGATTCCACTGCGAGCTTTAAACTCTCGCCGTCGAGGAACGTATTTTTAGGTACGGGACGTGTACGAGAGCTTGGTTGTCGAGAGGCCGAGTTTGAGAAGAAAAGCCAGGGTTGTGGCTTTGGTTTTATTATGTATACATGTATTCATTTTTCATTTTAATATATGTTTGTATAAAGTAATTTCTTAACTCTTGAAACTATTGTATATAGTTGGGAATTATTAGGATGAGTATTGGTTTGTGGAGCGAAAGTGGCAGTTTACTCATGGATTGTTATATTGGATTGTTGGGGCGGGTTATATCACGGGTTATGTATCTGAGGCAGAGCTCCGTCTGAAGGAGACTCTCCAGTTTTCATTGAGAAATGTCGGTGCAGGCCATTCCACGAGTGTTTCGAAGGTTGTGGGTGGTCAGCCGAACGCCCCCGGTTTGGGCGTCACGGCTTGGTATCGGAGAGCTTGGGTATCTGGTACCTAGGGCTTGGGGATTTGGGCTTAGGCCATAGTCTTTGAGGTATAAGAACATCCATGTGGAATTGTGGTTCGATGTTGAGTTTAGGTATGAGATTACCTAGGAAATCACGGGACAAAACTAGGACACCGAATGCATGTGTTTGGTGTGTTTTGTGTGATTTGATAATTTTATTGTGTGAAAAAATATGCATAACATGAATGATTTGTGATCATGTATTGTGTATGGTTTGTGTGCTTAGTAGATAGCACATAGGAAAAAAATTTTTTTGAGAGTTTTTACAGTGTGTAAAAACTAGAACAAAGAGGAGAAATAAATTAAAATAGAATAAATTCATTTGGTTTAATGGATAATAAACTAAAATGTTAATAAATTTTAAGGTTGAACACTAGGTTTAGTGTTGGATCAAGAGGTTTGAGGAGATTTGAGACAAAATCTCCAAATTTAAATGAAAAAAAAATGAGGTGAAAATAATTTTCTAGGTTCTGATGTGTAAAGCGGAAGAAAGTGATTCAGCCTCAAATTTTTATAAATTTATTTGTGTATTACGGAAAATGGGAAAAAAAATTAGGTATGTATTTTAGTGTCTTCCGGTAACTGAAGAAATGAAAAAATATATATATGAAAAAAAAAAATCTGTGAACGGAATTGGGCTGCGCGGTGTCTTAATGAAAAACAAATTATGTATTGCAACCTTGCAATTGTAATTTCAAGAAGTGGAAAAAAAGATTGTATTGCAATTGTATTCTGCCGAAAAAGAAAGGGTTTTGTATTGCAAGTGGGAAAGGCTTAGTGGTACATTGAAAATTGTATTGCAATACAACTATTATGTCTGAGAATTTGGAAGTGGCACAGGCAGGGAATGTTGTGTCACAATACAAAAAGTGTATTGTGGCTGAAATTTGGCCAAGGGGATTGTATTGCAAGAGGAGGTTGAGAGTGTATTGCAGGAATTGTATTGCAATGGGTTGGCATTGTATTGCAATATAGGAGCCTTGACAAGGGTATTGGGTCTAATGCGGATTGGCGTGTGACCGGGGAGGGGTTGAAGAGAGTATTGTATTACTTGATATAATGAATTGTGTATTGCGATAGGGAGGATAGTTGTTGTGGATTGTATTGCAATCTGGCTCATTGTATTGTGACAGGAGGTGTATTGCCGGTGAAATTTGGAAGTGTATTGCAATAGGAAAAAAAATTGTATTGCAACTTAGGTGAACAGTACGTTGAATAGTATGATGAACAGTAATGATGAACAGTACGGCGAACAGTAACGGTGAACAATAAAAAAATTTCGGAAATTTAAAAAAAAATCAAACAAAATGGGACTAAATTTTGAAAAAAAAAATAAAATTTTCGAAAATAAAATTTTTTGTTGATAAATATGATTTAATATATTGGATAAATAGTCTTGCATTACTTATGAATGCAGGGACTTGAAATATACACTGATTCTATGTATCAATAGTGTCTCGGGGCTGCATTTACATCCTTTGAGATACGTAATTAATGTTGCATGTTTTGATTGCGTGATTTTATGTTTAAAATTGCGTGGAAGGACATATACATGGTATGATGTATATGGGAGTGTAGTTGCCTTGATTATTCGCGCGAGGAAATTATATGCGTGATTGTAATGCGTATAGGAAAGGGTAAATCTTAGGTTAGGGTATGACCTTAGAGTTTGGATAATGAAATGAACATGAAAGCTTAGAATTTTATTGAAATAAATGAATTGAGTGGTTGGAAGTTAGCTCCACTTAGGAAATGAACGGGTCAGTTCATGGTTGTCAAGTCTATTAGTAATTGGCATGTACAAGAAATTATCGGATTAGCTACGGAAATTAGCTAGGGAAATAATCCCTAGCTAATTTGAAAAGGGTGCTTGACAGAAATAGCAAGAATTTTTATTCTTGGAATTAATGACAATTTTGCGGCCAGTTAAAGACGGAAATTTGCGACGGACAAAATTACTAAGTAATATTATCGTTGATTTTGGCGCAAGATTGGCGCAAATTTAGCAACAACTAGAAACGGATTTTCCTAGCTAATTGGCTAGAAGAGAACAAATCATCGTATCATGATTGGAAATGTTTTTCTGATTTATATGTATGGAGTACAGGATTTTCCTAGCTACAATAGTAGGGAAAAAATTAGGTAAGCTAATATTGCCCATGAAATTGTTGTTTACTTAAAATGTATCGTTTAGGTAGAGATTTTTCGCAAGCATTTAGGCAGGGATGCGTCGAATCATTAAGTGCATACGAAATATTTTTGTTTTGATTGTATTTAGCTAGGGATTAGTCCCTAGCTAAAATAACTAGGGAAAAATCCGTTGCTATTGGTGCCCTTAAATTGTTATTTTCACAAAATATATGCATTTAGCTAGGGATTTCCTGTAGCTATTTAGTAGGGATTGTTTAGTCATTGAAGTCACATCTTAGAATTATTTTTGTTTTGTTTTTATATATTTAGCAGGATTGATCCCAGCTAAAATAGCCTAGGGATCGAATCAATCATTTATTGGTGTATAAATTCTTTATTATGTATGCATTTAGGTATGAATTTTTAACAAATTGTTGAAATTTAGGGATTGTCGTCGTTAAGTCGATCTAGAGATTATTTTTGTTTTGTTGTTTTATATGTTGGTTAGGGTTGGTCGCATTTTAGTAGGGATTGGTCCTAGCTAAAAAATAGCTAGGGGCCAAAATCCGTCATTTATTTTTACCCATGCATTTAGCTAGGGATTTTTCACACAGCTATTTAAGTAGGGATAGTGTCGATCGTTAAGTCATATTGTGTCAATTTTTGTTTTGTTTATATATTTAGTTAGGGTTAAATTCACTGGCCCAAAATAGATAGGGAAAATATCAGTCATTTATTAAGTTGCCACTTAAATTTGTATTTCACAAAATGTATGCATTTAGCTAGGGATTTGTCGCTAGCTAAATAGCTAGGGATTTAATCCGTCGTATTTTTCTGCAAAGTGCTACCGTTTGGGAAATTGTATTTAGCGAGGGATACGTCGCATTTATTTAGGGATCTTTAGTGGTTAAGGGGTACTAGAAATACTTTCTTCTTTTGTATTTAAATTGAGATTTTCCACTATCCCAAAGGTAGGGAATAATCAGTGTTATAATTTACTCTCAAATTATTTTTTTTAAATTTACTGATTTAGCAAGAGATAATTCCCTAGCTATTTAGCTAGGGATGGTATCCGTCGTTAAGTATGCTTGAAATTTTTTCATCACCACATTATTAAGTCTCCAATTCTTCCTCATTAGTGTTCTAGTCCAACCCAATTGGGCCCATTTCTTCATCACCACATTTGTCCTTTTGTACACAATATCAACCCCTAAAAGGGACTTGTCTTTGAAATTGGAAGAGATAATATAAAAATTAAAAAATAAATAAATAAATAATAATAATAATAATGGAGGTGAGGACAAATTAGATCACATGGGGGAAGTTCCATGGAAATTGCCTACATTGGCATTTAAGGGTATGGAGTTAATATGACCAACAATATATATATATATATATATATAAATTATTTTATATTAAAATAAGATGTACAATCATATTGTTTTAACAAATCCTATTTAAGGCTTAATTCAAGTGGTAAAAAAGTACGATGGGTGTATGGGAGATCACTAGAGCTATCAATCAAGCGAACGTCGGGTTGAGCTCACACACCGTCGAGACGCCAAAATGGGTAGGCTTAAGTCGAGCATGAATTCGTCAGTACCATTTTGTTGGCGTAGCCCATTCTTAATTCCAGGTTGGCCGAGCTCAAATTGTTAAATTTAAACACAAATTTAGAGTTGTCAATCCGATCACTCCGACCAAACCTGGCTCACATTGGGCCAAAGGGCAAATCAGACCTAATTATATATCTGGTTGTTATTTGATTGGTCCAATTTATCCCTAATTTTAGGTTGGTTGAGCTAGCTCAACGGATTGAGCTTAAATTACCGATTGTAAATATCACATGTTCAATTCCTTATACTGTAATGCAAAGTGGAATAGATGTGAAAAAACAAATTATAAGAGATTAATTTTGGCATATTGCTTCATTTTCATGTCTCATTTGATACATACACTACATTAAACAAAAAATATTTAATTTATTATTTTAAATTAATGGGATTTTTATATTTAATCCAAATATCATAGAATATACAACAGAATTAACCCTATGTTTTAATGAGATAATTAACTATTTATCTTACAAACAATCCTAAATATCTTTATTGTTTTCATATCCTCTAATACTCTTTTTTTAAATTAAAATTCAATTATATAATTTTAAATCCAAAAATAAATTTCTATATAGAAAATCACAATGATTGCTTAAGGTTATTTATACCATGAGAAACGCTTTACAAAAACCTCATGATGCTACTTTCCTCATATTCAATGAGACAAAAGTATCTCTAATTATTGTAGTGAGTTTTATTTATTTATTTATTTTATCAGACTATGAGATATTTTGAAAGGGTTTATGGTTATATCATTAGGCCCTTATAGATGTCAAATATAATGCAAAAAATGACCATTTTTCTTAAAAAAAATATGAAAAATGTTTTACTATAAAAAAACATATTAAGTGTATTTTCTTAGTTGGAAAACATTTTTATTTTTATTTTTTAGGACCATAAAATAAAATCCATTAAAAATATTTTAAAAATAATTTTTTGTATAACAAATATTTATTTGTTTAATTATTATTATTTTTTACATATGTTCACTTGGTATAACAACGTTATAATATTCTTATTTCAAGAAGGTTGGAACTAGAACACAATTTTTTTTAAAAGCTAATAATTTTTTAATACAATATAGTAAACTGTCTCTACGAAAACTTGAACCTTTCCCCTCCCCGTGTAGTAACTTTTTAAATGTTCAAAGACATTTTTTGCCTTTAAAAATAACTTTTATAAATCATACTTTATTTTTAATTATTCTCTATATTTGAATTTTTGTCCACATATATTTATTTGAGGTTATAATATTGGAGTATTTTATTTCCATGAAAACTCGAATCTATTATTTTGTATGGCTCGTCAAACTTTTAACCATTGAGTCATATTATCAATATTACAATTTTTTTTATTGGATAATTATTTTTAAAAAACAACAAATGTGGAAAATTCTCATTTGTGTTACTGGAAAATAACCTTTTTTTTTACAAACTAAAATAACCTATTTTCACAATAATAATGAAAAATTTATATAAAATGCATAGAATTTACTATTTATTAATCCAATATTATCATATAAGGAAAGAACAATAATTAAAGGTATTCTTCCCAAGAAAATAATATTTATTTAATCAAAGCAACACGTAGCAAAAATGGTATGATTTTAAAAATTATATTACCAAACTACTGGGCCCCACCAAAAACAGAACAGATCACCACCGTCCATCTTACCACTCAGGCATCTTTCTATGATCTTACGGCTCAGAATCGTCTAGAGAATGTATACTACCGTGAGGCGCATGCCTTGTATTATTTATCAGTTCGATCCATGGACCTGCAGTATAATTCGCGAGAATTATTCTGCACACAAAGAATTTATCTATCTGTGAATTAGAGATAGGGTGTAAAAATGGGTTGTATGTGATATGGGGTGTATAGAAAAATTCTTGGGGTGTAAATAGAATTTCTCATAATTCATGTTCCTCGACCCTCCTTCATCGTCACAGACAGAGATACTCTTTCTCTCTCTAAACTATCTATCTCTCTCTCTCTAACACTTTGATCTCGAAACCCTAGGGTTTCATCGATCCCGATCGTTCTCCGGTGAGCTCGTTGGATATTCAATCCATCAGATCTCTCTCCCTTCGCCGGAGAAAATGTCGTCGGTATACGAAGCCCGTTTGACCACGTTCGAGGACTCGGAGAAGGAAAGCGAGTACGGTTACGTTCGCAAGGTACTTTCCTCCGCATTTAATCTTCTATTCCATTGATTTTTGTAGGTTTTTGATTTGTGTGGTTGCTGTAGTTCATATTCGAATTACTTCGTTTTGTGACTGTGTGATCTGTTTCGTTCTCTGTTGATGCTGAATTGAGGCGATTGGATCGGTTTTTGTGTGTTTTCTTAGTGATTAGATGCGTATTTTAGCTATAGTTGAGATTTGTGGATTCGTGTGGTGTTGTGAAATTCACACAGAAATGTCCTGGGGATTTGGATAACTAGAAAGTTCTCGCGATGAACTTGAGGCGTTGAACAATTTAACAACTTGGTAAATGAAGACGGTGTCAAACTATGTATGTGTTTTGAGCTGTAGTTGGAGCAGTGGTTGTTATTCCTTATAATGAATCGAGATCATATTGATATGGATATTGTCTACCAGTCTATCATAGCAGTATGCATCAATGTGTACAAGTGATCGGTCTGTACCTTTTCATCATACTTTGATAATCTTATTAGATTTTCCTCCCCTTATTATTTTTTTTCTGGTACTTATGGTGCAAAAAGGGGGAAAGAGGGAGAAAATTTCAGTTATGGTGATATTTTGTACTCCATATATTCTCTTTGCCTTCTTTATAAATGATTTCACTTTAAACTTGTTAGTTTCTGGTTTTAGGTTGGAAAACTTGTTAACTTAGATGAATATTGGCTTTCTTGGTTTTATTGATTTTTATATGACGTGTTTATGTTTATGTTATTCGTATCATTGGTTGGCTATTGGTAATCCTCACGTTCAATACAGTCTGCTAAATATAATGAGTTCTAGTAAAATCTTGGTCATGTTTTCAGAATATAATTGTTTCCAGAGTTGTTTTAGTTGCTTCCATTGCCATTTATTGCAGTTTATGAAAATTTTCTTTTAGACAAGGGGCATCAATGGGAAAATATTATGTTCTTTATGTTTTTGAGGAAGAATTATTCAGAGCTTAATTTCCATTCTTATGCAGATGCAGTCAATGAACTTCTCTGTACCTTTTATTTTATCAATCATCTTTTCCACTTCTTACATCAATGTGTGATGTATGGTAATCTAACTGTATATGGTTTCTTCTTTCATCTACCAACATGCTTAACTGTGATGAATGGATTATTTTCTTGTGCACTTACCATATACTATCTAACTGGTATCAGGACCAGTCGTTGTGGCAGATGGAATGGCAGGAGCTGCCTTATGCTTATGAACTGATTAAATGTTGAACAGTGATAACCTTATTGGAGAAATTATTCGGTTGAAGGAGATTCTGCAGCCACAATCCAGGAGTATTTGACTTTGATAATTCCTACTTTACTGATGTATACTTTTGCTCTATTCTTCTTTTGGATGTTTTTAATGGCAATAACTTTCATGTTTTTTATTTTATTGTATCCTCTGCAAAAAAATAAAAAAATAAAAAAAAGAAAAGAAAGAAAAAATAACTTCTATATGAACTTTCTGTTTGTCATTGTATCATTTTTGATTGTTAAAAAAGTTGACCAAGACATTTTATCCATTTTGATTCAGTTTATGAAGAAACAGCTGGGTTGGCGGTGAATGATCTATTCTCACATTATCGCAAGGTATTACATTTATCTTGGTTTTAGTATTTGGATTAAGCATTAAATGTAATATTTCTAACTTGCTTATTGAAATGCAGCCTCTATCAGTGGAGTTGGGTCTTGGAATTTTGGGAAATATATTTGATGGCATTCAGGTTCGTGTGGACACTGACTGATAAAGGGCTTCATAAGCTGTTTCAATTTGTTCAACACTGACTTTGTTTGAGCTCCGACCATTTCCTATTGCGTCTCTTTCATTGCAGAGGACCAATATGTAATGATGTTTTTTCTTCCTTATTTAATGCAGAGGCCTCTGAAGACCATTGCAAAAAGATCTGGTGATGTCTACATTCCTCGTGGGGTGGTTGTTCCAGCCCTTGACAGAGATACACTCTGAGAATTCCAACCTAAAAAAATAGGTAAACGAAGAACATAACATTATGGTCATGTGGAGGTGATGTAAAATAACTTTTATTTTTATTTGGGATCTTGACAGTCTGATTAAACCTGGTTTTATCTCTTGGTGGTAGGTGAGAGATCTTCTAACAGGTGGGGAGACTTATATGCGGTAAGTTTGTTAACGTGAACTCACTATTACGAATTCAAAGGTTTGTTAGCATTGAACCCATTTATTACAAATTTAAAGGTCTTTCTAAAAAACAGAAAATTAAAAAAAGGAAAAAAGAAAGAAACTATTGGTCTCTCTTGAATATGTCGATTTTCTTGCAATTAGTTTCAACTAATTCCTGGCATGATTTTTTGTTATGCAGACTGTCTTTGAGAACAGTTTAATGCAGCATCATGTTGCTCTTCCTCCTGATGCTATGGGAAAGATCACTTACATTGCACCCAGCTGGTCAATACTCACTGAAGGTTGGTTTGTTGAACTTTTTGCCATATTGCTATTCATGTTGGGTTGCCAGCGTAACCTGGATACAATTCAACATATCTTTTGCTTATAGATCCCCTCTCTATCTTATAGTTAGTAACTTTAGTCGAAAAAATGGGTTAACTAAATGATAGAATCTAGTGTTATTCATTTCACAGTGAGATGGAATCCATTGTTAATACTAAATGTGATTCACTATTCTTAATTATTTTGGTTTCACTTTTGTAACATTTATTTTGGCAAAATACTGAGTAAGTGGCTGATTTGTTATTTGTTGGAAATATTCGAAAGTGTCTATACAGAATGAGGCACATGAAGAAGATCTTTACATTTCATTGTTAAATGTATTATATATTTTGTGATGAAATTTTTTCTAATGTAGAGTTACAATCACAGTGTTACGCATATCTAGTCATATTGTTTTTGATGATGACTTTCTGTTTCATTTTTGGTTTTTTCCCCTTTTTCTTTTTTGGATTATTTTGTATGTTGCAAATAGTTAACTCCAATTATAATTTAGAGACTAGTGGCATTGGGGTTGGCTTTATCCTTTAATTTCTGTAAAGTGCCAATGATATTTGTGAGATTAAGTTTTAGTGAGTTAATTATAGTTCCTGCATCTCCCTTGATAAGAATTTGTAGGTCGAGCTTTTCCTTATATATTTGCAGGATACTGTCTTCAGGCTTGAGTTTCAAGGTGTAAAGCAAATTACCATGCTTCAGGTCATTAGCTTTGTTCATAGTTGTATTTTGGAGCTTAACATTAACTAAATGCGTATTGAAAATAATTCTTATTTTGGTTTATGTTTCATCCACATACTGGACTTTGGCCTGTACGTACACCTAGGCCTGTCGCATCAAAACTGGCTGCTGATACCCCACTACTTACTGGGCAGGTAATTAAAATACAAATTAAATATATATCAGTATTCTCATCATGGTTGCCTGTAATCTTAGAGAGTGTGTGTTCCTGATTTTGTTTCGTCTCAACGTGTCCTTGATGCTCTTTTCCCTTCTGTTCTCGGAGGAACTTGTGCCATACCTGGGGCTTTTGGTTGTGGAAAAACGGTTATCAGTCAAGCTCTTTCCAAGGTGAACTTGTCTTTTATTCACTTGGGAATGGACATCCTTTGGAAATTTAAGATACTGCAAATTAATCTTGCATTTATGTGTTGTGTTTCTATGCAGTATTCTAATTCCGACACTGTGGTTTATGTTGGTTGCGGAGAAAGAGGAAATGAAATGGCTGAGGTTTGTCTTTTTCTGTCTTTTTTATGGTGAGAACTAAATCTTAACATCTAAGAGATTTATAAACCAAGTTACTTGATTATTCAGGTTCTTATGGATTTTCCCCAATTGACCATGACATTGCCTGATGACCGTGAAGAATCTGTCATGAAGCGAACTACACTTGTGGCCAACACTTCAAATATGCCTGTGGCTGCTCGTGAGGCTTCAATTTATACAGGTAAATATATTCTCTTCTACTCATTACATGTAGCACATGAAATAACTAGGTGAAAAATTTTTGGAGTCTATATTAATTTCATCTTTTGCAGTTCTTTTTATGTTGGTAGTACCGTTTATTTCCTGATTCTAGTCATACAAGTATTGCAAAACATCCCAAATTATGTTGATTTAGCCCTCTTACGACACTGAATTTGAGGGGTTATTTTTTGGGGTTCTTTATGTTCCTATTTTCAATGCCCTATAGATAACACATTTTTATTAGTTATTAAGCCTTACAAATTTTAAATAATGTATTCCTCTAATTTGTAACATATGTTATTTTTTGACTTAATAAATTCATACTTTAGGCTAGAGGTGGTCGAGATCCCAATTTTTATGAGATCTTCGAGAAGTGCATGTGAAGAAACGGATGACTGGTTTGTTGACAACGAGTCTCGGATGATTCTTTGTAGTATCTCTTATATTAATAAACTGTTGATACTGCCGGTAAATGTTGAAAGTTAAGTGTGGCATAGAAAAATATTAGAATATTTAATGTATTTATATCTATGCTGTAATTTATTTTCTATTTATCACGGGACCTCGTGGAGGAACGTGTGACGGTACTTCTTAGCGGTTGGGGTTCTTTGGATCTTGACCAGGTGACTATGATGTCTATCATTTGGAGACCATAGGAGGTCGGAAGAAGCGGCTGAGTGTACGACATCGGCTCCCGAAGGGTGGCTTTTGTTCCTAGCGGTCGTGCTTGGCTCCTCTGTCCACGGCGGCGGTGGATGAGGCGGTCGACGGCCCGAGTAATGGGAAGCAGGCTGAACATATTGCGGTTATGGAACGTAAATGAAGAGAGAAGGATCGGCGAGATAAGCTCTTTTGAAGGATGAAATCGACAAATGAAAGAAATTGAATAATGAGATGAAAGAAATGAAGAATGCAATGCAACAACAGATGACCAATATGCAGTCACAGTTAGCGGCCTTGATGCGACAGATGGGACAGGGTTCCGTGAGCACCTCTTGAGACTGACCCTACGGATCAGCGTAATGATGAGGATGACGATTTAGGTTTAGATGATTAGAGACCTATGTTATTATTTTTATTTTTACTATTGACACTATTGTATCAGATTAATTTCTGTACTGCTTTGACTTATGGTTAATTAAAAAAAATTGCTTTTAGTATATGTTTTTATTCATTATTAATATAAAAATTTAAAAGTATGTATTCTAATTTTTTTTTAAAAATAAAATAGTGAAAATAGCTATGGAATGATCCCTAGCTATTGTTGTAGTTTAGAATTGTCCCTAGCTAAATTAGAAGTGAGAGACCGATTCCCGCTCAAGCTATTCTTGAAATTAGACAAGTATAGTGACAAAATTGTCACTTAGTTAAAGTCATTGGCCCGATTAAAGTAGCTATTTCTCTAGAATTAGACGAAAATAGTGATGGAATTTTTCGCAGCTAATTTAGCTAGGGACAATTAAAATCCTTATTAAGTCGAAAAAAAATATTAATTGATATGGAATTACGACCAAAATTAGCAAGGGAAAATATATAATTAGATAGGGAATTTCTGTAGTTAAAAAATAGCTAGGGAAAAATTTTTCTCGTTATTTTTTTGCGACAAGCATTTTAGTTAGGGAATATTTCCGTCGTAAATTCGTCACTATTATATTTTAGCGACGGAATTTCTTCAAATAGCTAGGGAAATTTCCCTAGCTATTTGGCTTTTTTTTTTTTGTAGTGAGACTTTAATGAAAATTAAATGATACAGTTTGCCGTTTAGCGTGTGAATTAATTTGAAAGTCGAGAGACGGGCGTAGAGAGGAGTCCACATGAGTGCTGGTCGAGGCACCAGATGTTGTGTATGAGGTTGTCAATGAGCTTTCTTGTTTATGGAGTGTACGGCCGTGCTGTCATGTGGCTAGCAGTGCTTGGTGATAGGAGTGTGTGCACTCAGGAGGTTTAGGCGCATAAATCCTTCGACATTTCACGGGGGAGGGCAGATGGTGAGCCAGGTGGTTTATGTAGATCCGAAGGTGTTAGTATGGAATTCGCTGCGACAGGGATCGGGGTTAGGCTGCGTTAAATTTAGAGAGTGAGACCGAATATGATGGAAATAGGCAGGACCTCTAGAGACCTTAGAGGAGCCTTTGTATGTGAGTTCTCCCCTGGGGATTAGGGCGAGAATAGGGATGATATGTCGAGGTTGCGAGTTGGAGATCTTAAGGTTTCTCTTGCAGTGGACTGAGAGGATCGTGGGCGTGTAGTTGGGGCGATGTCGTCGTAGGGATGGATTAGTTGGCAGAACTACAGGTCGTTATCGATTGTGACGTAGAGGGTTCTCCTTCTGCCTTGAGGATGGTACTCATGTGGTATTTCGGGGGTGGCGTGATATTTTACCGAACAGTATCACGAGTCAGTGTTAGGCGGTGCTCCCGGGTTGGCTTCATGAGGCCCACACCACACAGAGGACGGAGAGGCAGGACTAGATTTACCTGATGATGGTATGTGGATGTTTTCCAAATATGAGCCACTGGACTCCTCACTTGAGATTATTGGGCCGGTGTCGAGTTACACCTGGTACTTCACCCATTTACATGACTGCTTTGAGGATGACACGATTGAGTTACGGGAACTGAGTCCAGCTACGGGGGTTGGTGTGAGGGGTTCGGTTAGGCCAGAAGCGGCCCCATGTGGGGCGCTCAGGTTATTTGCGAGAAGGCAAGGCCAGCTGGCGATCATCGACTCTGAGATAGTTGAGCAGGGGGTTCACGATGAAGTCATTTTAATTATCGGATTGATGATTTATTTGATCGGTTAAAGAGAGGAAGCGCGAGTCTGCACTCAAAGTAGACGCCTCGCTGGTTACCTCAGTTGAGGGTTAGGGAGGCAGATATCCACTAAAGACAGCGTTTAGGGCGTTATGGCAGGCACTGAGTTCTGGTGTGCTAAGTTGACGAACACGCCGGCGGCTGTTCTGGACACTCATCGTAGGTGTTCTGACCTTATCTAGATGGGTTATTATTAGTCTTCGTGGATGACATCTTGATCTACTCCCGGTCAGTGGGGAACATAGGTATCCCTTGAGGGGTTGCTACGTTGTTGAGAGACCATAAGCTATATCTTTAGGATTTAGTAAGTGCGAGTTTTGGCTTACTGAGGTAAGATTTTTGGGACACGTGGGGTCGTAGCCAATGAGCGTGTCTGGTGGGCTAGAAGGGTTGGTAGTGATGAGTTGGGAGGCCAGAGATGTCAATCTTCGAGATACGTGGTTTCTTGGGATTAATTTGGGTATTACGGGAGGTCGAGAAATGGTGAAGTTGTCCATTAGGCGGGGATCATTAGGACTTCGCCTACGGGACATGGACTCTATGGTTGGGACGACCCTGACCATAGAGAGAGAGAGATCGAGGATGCTCGGAGCACTCGGGATGCGGGTGTTGGTAGCAAGAGGGAGGATCGATCCTTCTTTACTGAGTTAGGGAAGGCGAGAAGACTTACGCTTCACGAGTTTCAGGACGAGCCGGGTTGGGCATGTGAGGCGGGATTGCCCTAGAGAAAGGGATCTTTGGGACTTTGGGATCACAGCGGTCCAGTCAAATTTGTAGAACTTGCGAAATTATCTGATTTCGAGGCTCCTCCAGCTTTTGTAGTGCGAATTCGGAGGAACCGGTTTAGTTTCGAGGTCTTATCTGAGCACTCCCGACGGCCTGGATGGGGTAGAGGGCGGAGTGTGGAGTCGAAGTCGAGGATGAATCGGAGTTGCACGAGTGGAGCGTGATGGACCTTAGGGTGAGTAGACATATTGATTGTTGATGTCGAGGCTTGACATGGATGAGTTAATGACCATCGAGTTGTGGTAAATTAGGGACATAAGCCAGGGTTGTCATAAAGACCGACACCAGTTTGAGCTTAGAGGTTAAGGCCTTTAGAGAAGCGGTATAGATGTTCTTCCACTAGGATGTTAGGTGAGGAAGTTGATCGATAGGTCGGGTTATGAGTGGGAGATCTCAGGATTACGCTCATGGTAGACCACAGCAGGATTAGGTGTCACGATTATGACATTATTGCGTTAGTGTGCGGTAACATCGCGTCAGTGGTGTGGGTGCGCGGTGCGATCATTGCCGTCGCGGTGAGTGTGGGTTGAGTATGTCTTCCGGACGCTCGTCGATGAAGACTCATAGTTTGATTGGTAAATGAAGAAGAGCAATTAAAGTGTGTTAGAGGCGAAACAAGGGGCTAGATTTAATCCCTAAGGTGGGAAATCACAGGTTAGGGTGTAAGGGCAGGAGATATCTCGAATTTTTGTGTGAATGTAAGAGCTCGAAGTGTGGCCCAGAAGAGTTAGGATGTCGAGATGAAAACACACGAGTGGGGTTGCTCGCGTAGATTTTGAGTTGAGTGATAGAATTAGGGTGACTCGAGATTGGATACCCCTTTGGCAATTGCATTGGGTGTTGTTGAGTCGGCAAGGGCTCGGTATATGGAGGTCATTCATGACATGGACTAGGTTGATGGCCCATCGGATTGTTAGCGATTGTGACCTTGGGAAGGTCAGCGTTTACACACAAAGTAAGGGTTGTGTAGGGTTAGACGTTGTGTGGATTATGTCTGAGGTGTTAGAGGACACTTGGCTGCGAGCATCGTCTGGGTCATAAGGGTAGAGGAAGCGGTGCCCTTAGTGGAATTCGCTTACAACAATAGTTATTAGGCGGGTATACAGATGGCACCATGTGAGGCATTGTATGGGAGGCCCGTAGATCGCCCAGATTATGTTCAAAGTAGAGGTGGAAGAGTTCCATTACTAGTCACGATCACGATTAGAGACACTTCGGAGAAGGTGAGCGATACGCGGCGACGTCTTCTGGCTCGAGGCACAACGGGAGAAGTTTATGCGGATGTGCAGCCATTGAGGCCTTAGAGTTCGAGGTTGGGGATCACGTTTCTTGGAAAGGTGATACAAGAGAGTGGTCGAGGTTAAGTGAGTGTGAAGCTATCGTAGGAGTTTATTGAGCCTTTCGAGGCGAGATACTTTCGAGAGGATGAGCCTTGATATGTCAGTTGGCTTTCTTGCCCGGCATGTCGGTTGTCACGAGGTGTTTCACTTCTCCATGCTTAGAAAGTATCGCCAGGTCAGCTAAATGTAGTAGATTTGGGACGGTCCGAGGTTGGCAGTGGTCTGGGCGGCGGGGAGAGATGGGGAGTATGTATTTTTGAGATAGCGTGATCGGGTTTGAAGCAAGGCGTTAGATTAGTGAGGGTGCTATAGGTATGGGGGTGGAGGAGTCCATGAGAGGCGCGAACCACGATGTAGGCCATATCACTTTCTTGTTTAGGGATGAAGTCACGTGATTATTAGTTTAATAAATTAAATGATGGGTTGTATGTGGTAGAGTGCACGTTGCATGTGCATGTGGTGATGTGATTTTAGAATTTGGACGAAATTAACTTTTTAGGAGGAGATTACTTGGACCAAAATCAATTTTCTACGAGTAATCGTAATTCAGTCAAAATCCGAAATTTATTCTCTAGATCTCGGATGATCAAGCAGTTTCACCGTTGGAATCGATCTCGCGAGAAATCTAGCTAGCACGTCGAATTTCATCAAATTCAGGCGGTCGGAGTTTGCCGTTTTGGCCAATCGCGCATTGGTCTTTATTAAAGCGACATGTGGTGTGACGAAAGTCACCTATAACATGTACTCATGTGCCATAAGTGGCATGAGTAGAGAAATGATGAAAATGGACGGCTGAGATAGTGCCAAATGTCGAAAATCCAAGCTAAGATACAAAATGGTCATTTTGGAATTTGATTAAATAAAATTTAAATGACAAAGAGCTTGATAGTGTTCATCTCACTACACCTTCAAAAGAAGCCAAAAAGCGTGGGAGAGGAAAAAAAATACGAGTGGCCGACAGGGTTTATTGCTCGACATATCTCTGGTGGTGCTCAGGTGCGGAAGTCCTAGATGCGACCTCGACCTGATCTGACAATAATCTTTGTGAATTTCAAGATTAAAGATTAGGTGACACTTTTCAATATTTGATGCATCAGGATTAGCAAAACAATGTAGGTTGCGATAAGAAGAATCATTTATAAATAAACAATTCTATAGGAAATGCATGTGGAAGCAGCGTGAAAAATAGGCGAACTATCACCTAAAGCGCTGCGATACCAACAGCCGGACCCGCTTCCTAGTGAGGAAATCACATTAGGCAACTCCACTGATAACCTCCCGGCCCGAGCTCGCTCGTGAGTTACCACGAAGCTAAGCGGTTCCATTCTTTGAAGCGTATTTGGAAACGTGGGTTATAATTTTTACTTTTCTATCAAAATCACACCTTTATATTTAATCTAAAATTCTATGAAAGATAACGACGCACCTGGTCGGGCTCAAAATACAAAATCACCCGTATAACAAAAATATACACTCTAATGTTTTCCAAATGTCCAACTATTAACAATAAAGGACCTCCGGTCCTCATCAAAATATAAGATAAGGATCAATCCAACATACTCTTTGCCGCGAACTGCTTTTTCTCAAAACCATGCATGCATATTTTACAAAAGATATTTACTCATAAAATGCCGTTACTTTAACTTTTACTATTTTTAATTTACACCTTATCTTATATATAATCACAACACAATAGCTCAGATTGAGGATCCCGAAAGGTCTTTCTCGCTTCAACACCTCGCACCTGAAAATTATTTTAAAAACAAAACTCCGTGAGCCAAACGGCTCATGAGTACTATAAGTTCTAAATGTTGTCAATCGTCGTTTGTACCTCCCAATATGAAAACTGCATGTAAATTTTGTTGTAAAATTGTTTATGAGAAAACTGAGTTTTTTCTATGAAAACCATTTTTGAAAACTATGCTGAAAACTAGTTTTGCTGCTGAAAATTGTTCGAAACTATTTCTCGCCGCCGAAAACTCGTTTCCGAAAACTATTTCACATGCTGAAAACTGCTTCTGCTGGTGGCTAATATCTGAAAGTGCTATGACCGAAATCAAGTACCAAACCACTCGTGGCCCATTTCGAAATCACCCTATACGTGATACCATGGAACCCTGAACCCGACATCTGGGTAGTGAACCCTAACACTACCCGGCTTAAGATGGTCCGGCAATCACGGCGGATCTTTATAACATAATGAACCCTAACCAAAATGCCTAGTTGATGGAACTCCTGGAACTAACACCTCATCGCCATGTACTAAGTCAGCCCGCTAACTATATACCCTTCAATGTAGAGGGCGACTAATATATATTCTAGATCTAACCCCAATCACATTTCTGTGCAATATAGTTAGTCATAATATCCCCATAACCTTGCCATGCACAATCCAAAATACATCTGACCTGAAACTGAGTTGTGCCATCTAGGGTAAACTGTGCCAAACTGCTTCTCAAATAATTAAATCGAACTTTTCGCTGAGTATAACAAGCCGGAGGTAAAAAATGCTTTATAAATTTATAGCTTCAAAGCACTTTACAAACTTGTAATTTAAACACTTTCGCTTTAGAAAAGGATTTGAGTACTCACCTTTTTCGACTAATTTCTTTTCAAATTCGCCAAGCACTCTAAATGCTCGTTGATGCTCAAATCGCCTACACAATCCATAGCGAAGTACGAAAATGCCCTCGCCTTTAACGCTTTAACCATAAAACATACACAAGTATTTCAAAGTGACTATATCGAACGAATTTCGATTCTAACAAAACTTTACGTGCTAGTCTCATTCGATAAGGACATCGATAAATGATGAAATTGACCAAAATGTCCCTACACATTAAATGCCCCATAAACTATATCCTGCTTTAGCCAAGTTTTGACTAGCGGATCTCTTCCATGTAATCTAAAAACACCCGAAAACATTTAAAAATTATGTCCGACTCCGGGTCCGACTACAATCCCAAATTTCAACTAAACCATTCGAAAACAAATTCCGAAATTCAGCCCGAAATGTCGTAACACGTCCCAAAATTCCTAAAAATTCCTAAACTCGCCTAAAAATTTTGACTCGAAGCTACGACCTTCACAATTTTCTGCAAAAATTTCAACCCATTATATAGCATTTAGGCCTCGAAATAACACAAGTAGGAAAATTTTCTATATTTTGAAAGTTTGACAAAGGCTAAGATATCGGGTACCTGCGTAGCTCCCTGGCCGCGTATACCAATCCTGCCTCTCGCCTCCCGACGAAAAGCTACTTGGCCCGATTTTCTCGGGAATCCGAAAAACAGAGAAGAAAAATAAAAATAAAAACCGTCCCACGCCCCCCTTCCGCCTCCGTCCGCTCCTCAGATGGACTTTTATGTTTGTTTTTATTTTCATTTTTCTAACTATTATTCTTATTATTATTATTATTCTTTGATAAACGATTTCTATCACTCTTATCTTCGGTCCATTTCTATCCCGAAAATTTTTATTTATTTTCAGTTCACTTTATTGTAAATGAACTTAAATCAAGCCACTTCGACTCAGATTTTGTAAAATCTCATCCCCAAGTCCCCGACGACTTATCACCCGTAAATTGTGAAATATTCCGACTGCCTCGTAATTTGACTTAAACTTTTCTGGGTCACTAGATTTCGCGAGACGAATTTAACGGCGCAGTCTGTTTCATCATCCGAGATCTAGAGAATTTTCTAGGCTTCCCTGAACCATTTTGGTAATTTATTATTATTATTATCCTTTTAAAATTCCATAATTGGAATTCTCACATATCCACTTTCCTTAATCGCAGTGCCAATTCTTTTAAAAACTTTATAATTTCACCCTTAAAAACGACTTTCAAAATTCTATTATACACCAACATCAAGGAAAATCTGTGCACATATGCGACCCACTATTATTATACTGTGACACTCTCAGGATCAAGGGGCAATTTTTCCTCATTTAGAACATTTCATTCTCGAATGAATGTGTGTAAACTAACATAAAGAGATACCTTTAACCCAAAACAATCGAGGATATCGACCGCGCCGCTTGAGCTTCAATTCCATGTTGCCTCTTTAATCCCAATACGATTCCATAAAACTCTCAATTAACTGGAATTTAATCCTTTATTTCGCAAAATTTACTCGCGATCTACTATCCGCATCGGGTCGTTCCTTTATAGGTCAAATTATCCTTACTCTAATCGGGCCGATCTGAAAGTACATGGGAGTGGATCCGAATGTACTCCGTGAGCATGGATACATGAAACACATTATGAACCTTTTAGACAACTCGAGGAAGGTCTAATCTATATGCCACCGGTCCCACTCGACAATAATCTCATATGGCCCCATGTATCCGGCCCCACTTCGCCTTCCAAATCCGAGGACACCTTCCAAGGGAAACTTCGAGGAAGACCCTATCGCCCACTTTAAACTGGAGATCCCTACGGCGTTTGTCCGCATAACTTTTCGGCCCCCGTCCCCGGCTATCTCTGGAAGTCCGTTCCTGACAACTGATCTTACTCCAAGGTAACTGCATTTCAACTCGGCCTATCGCCCCTCTCTCCTACTTCATCCCAAAGATACCGAGTACGGCACTTCCTACTACTAATGCTTTAAATGGAGCCATGCCTAAGTGCCGATTGATAATCGTTGTCGCAGTAACTCCACGTAGATAAATGCGCATCCCAGCCTTCCCTAAACTCTATCACGTGATGCTCTAAGCATATCCTCTAGCCTCGAATAGTTCTCTCCCGATCGACCATCAATCCGAGGATGGAAAGTCAGGCAAGTGCAATCGAGTCCCCATGTCATCCTCAGAACTGCACTCAAAACTGATGTGAATCCTGGGTCTCATTCGAGATCATCGATATAGGAACACCATGTAATCTAACCATCTACCTGGCATGCTAATCGGGGCCAACTTTGTCCAATGGGTCATTAACCTGGAGAAAAAATGCGCGATTTCGTGAGTCTATCCACCATCACCCATATGGCATCGCTATTGTTCCGAGTTCTGCGATGAGCTTAAAAGTCATTCATTTTCAGTCCATTTTTCTGATTGATTTCTATCTAAAAAAGACTGATTATGTGCGTAAATGTCAATAATCTCACCAAACCGGCTATGCAAACAGAAATTCAAGAGAAAGAGGATATCGCAAAGAAAAGAGCATAAACTCGGGCCGAATAGAACGACACGACCGGGTCGAATGCGATGTTGCAACAGAGAAATGCACAAGGAAGAAAGGACATGTCAGAGCGACGCCTGCATGTTGATGAAGAATCACATCAAGGTCGCAACCACAAAACCTGTGTCGCGGCTATTAAGGGCAACTGGCAGAACGAAAGGGTGTCGCAACCGAACCCAAGTCAGGCAACCATAAATTAATGAAGAACAAGATATGATGTCGCAACACAATTTCGAGGTCGCGACATAATTGAATGCCGAGCAGTAGACATGGAGGTCGTGACACCGAATAGAAGTCGCTACAAAAGATTTTCAAGAGAAAGAACTAAGGTCGCGACGTCATTCAATGGCCATGACATCGGCCAGAAGAAAGAAGGTCACGACATTATTCAGCTGGTCATGGCGATCGCTTGTAAGGAAAAAGAAGGTCGCGACATCATTTAGCGCCATACATCGCTTGCAAGAACTAAGGTCGCGACGCCATCTACCGGGTCGCGCATCGCAGAAGAAAGAAGGCTACGTCGCCACGCCATTCAATGGCCGCGATATCGCTTAAACTAAGGTCGCGACGTCATTCAGTTGGTCGCAAGATCACAGAAGAAAGTAGGTCGCGACGTCATTCACGGCCACGACATCGGGCCAAAGAAAGAAGGTCACGATGTCATCTGGTCGCGACATCGCTGCAAAGAGAAAGAAGGTCATACACATTTGATACGCGACATTAGATCTAAGGAATGCTAAAGGCAAGTCTTGACCAAATGAAAGCTTCTGCAACGTAGCTGAGACAACTGAGGTCACGACAAAGAATCGAGGTTGCGACATTAACAAACTTCAAATGGGCCGGGCGACCTTAAAATCCACAAAGAGGTGCATCGGGTTAGGGCCCAACTTCGTAACCCTATAAATACGCATCTCGCATCAAGGAAAGCAGCCTTCCTACTACCAAAAGAGATCCGTAGTCAAGGCTCTGTATTTTAATTTTCTTTCTTTGTTTTATTTTTATTTTAGATTAGAGTGTTATTCCGCTCAAATTTGATCCGACGCAATGCTCAAGTAGAAGCCGAATGCAGTTCTATTTCTTTTTAAATTAATGCCGGATTGCTGAATTCCAGACAAATTTTGGAATTCTGATTTCAGCCTCCCGATTTACAAGGGTTTTCTTTGATCAAGAAGCCATTGTAGGTGTAATCTAGTGATTTAGAAACCTAGCTTCCAGCTGAATAGACTCGTTGTCGTAAAATTATCTTTCCTCAGTAAATTTATTAGAAGCTATTGAACTATCGCTTGTAAATCTACTACGTTTTCAGATTCGTAATCGATCCCAATGTCGTTGTCTTATACCCATAATAGGATTGTCTCATTGCTCGATTTCCCGTGAGGCCCTCGGCGATACAGAGAAGGCAATCCTCGAGAGTGATGAACAATTTCTAAAAGGTATGCGATTCTGATAATGGTGATCTAATGAGCTCTGTGAATTTAAATCGATAAATGAGTTGAATGACTTATCCATTTAAACAAGAAGAGAGTTCACCTCGATTCGAACAGTACGTTCAATCCCGTGTTAGCAAGGATCTAATCAAGGAAAGGATGAACTGCTCCACTCGAGGAAGAGAAACCAAGAAATGTAAACACATGCTATGTTCCACGCCTTAGGTGCTAAGGTTTATACCCATGTTCGTATTAAGTATTGAAAAGCAAAATTTAACAAGGCAACCTTATTATTAAAAGTAGTTATCTAACTCCGTTTCGAAAAGAAACAATGGAAGATTAGATGATGAACAGTGGCGTATGGAGAGATCCAATTGCACTATCATATTCCTCGGACAGGTTTTAAACTGTGTCTGCGAAGAAAGCTTCAGCAAATCGCAGAATTCGACGGTTCACAATAGCAGCATTTTCAATGCCCTTTAAAAAGATGACTGCTCAAATTAATTTGTATTTTTAAATTTTCGCGACCATTTTGTTATTATTTCACATATCTTAGGCTTTACACTTCAAGGCTCGCAAAGCCGATTCCAATTGCCTATCGTGAAACCAAAATAGTATAGAGTTTGAGTAGTCGTGGTAGTTGATCGAGAATTCGAGATCTCCGTGATCAATATCCGACTTAAATCCAATTTAATACTTGTTCGACCAGACACTTGCAAAGATCCTCGATCAAAAACCATAAAGAAAATGGGATTTACTCTAAGAAAAAACCGCTTTTAATTCCAGATAATAGATAAGGAACACAATAAACAAGTTTCATAGCATTATTGCCGGGATTAGATAATAGTCCTCGGGTAATAACGCTTATAAATTTGTATGTGTATTTTAGTCCATCACTCCAAAGAGGTGAATGTTCGCACTCGCCGGGATCGAAAGAATTTGAGAATCAATATTCACTCAAAAGCGAAATACTAGTTCGACATAATTCTATAAAAAGAATAGAAAATCGGTAAAATATGATTCAACAAAGACTAGTTTAGCAAGCTACTGAAATTTTTGTAGAGCTTTTCATGTTAAAGACAATTTTTGGTATCACTGACTCCATTTGATCTCAGTATATTATAATTTCAGGAGTTAATTCATGCACAGGAAGCAAGAAGCTGAATTGTTGCCACTAGACACTGAGATCGAAAGAACACTTAGAGGGCTAAGAAAGGTTAAGATTGCAGAAATAGTAGAGATGGCAAAGAAGACTCACCTGTAAGGCCAACCAGAATTCAGCCAGGCACCGCAAGAGCGAGATACTATGGAGGACTTTTGGAGACCAGTTATCCAAGATGAATACTTAGCAATGAGATGTACCGATATGCCATCAATTTGAGCTCACAAACGATCACCATGGTTCAACAAAACTAATTCACAGGTCATCCCTCGGAAGATCCCAACGAACACTCAAGGCTCGAATGGCCAATACAAAGAAATTGAATGGTGTGGAGACCGGTTATTGCTTCGCGCTTTGTTTCATTCTCTTTAAGAGATATAGCTGCATCGTGGTTTGACTCACTACCATACTGGACCGTTAATACACGGAAGAGTCGATGGAAGCTTATTTGAGCGCATTCTTTCCATCCCTCACTTCCTCGAACGAAGAGGGAAATTACTACTTTCAAACAAGGGAAGATGAGAGTCCGCATAATCAGCCGGGAGAGGCCAAGAGGCCGCCAATAGATGTCCCATGCACCCGGATAGACCAAGACGTAAATGGACATCTTCTACCACTCCATGAATTATACATCAAAAGGTATATCAGATGCAAAATACATGAAAGATTCGTAAGAAGAAGAGTAGAAGAAGCAAGACACCGATCGAGAGATCTTGCTAGTGCAACATGAGACCTCCTTCTGAATCCTCTGGGAGCAGCAGCAGAGCTAAAGGAAATGGAATGACTGAGTCAATAAGATGTTCCAATATGGAGGCTAAGCCGATGCATCACGCATCTATTGGATGAAAGAATGCACTCGCAAATGAGATAGGGAGTGCGGAAAGAGAAGGAAGAGTAAATAATGCCGAGGGCGACCAAGAGGTTTCCTATGCGTTGAGGAGGCTAACTATTTGAACGAAAGCAGAGCATATCATTTCAAGCCTAACCCCAACCTCACAACCCATTATACCTGCCATTAAGTGAACCATGAGAATTTCTATGGCGGAGTGAGCAATAACACGTCCCAAGACATGGGCAAAATTTTCAGAAGGGGTATACTCCACCAAGGTTCCAAAGAAGAAAGAATGTGGAGAGGGCGTAAAACAGAATACTGTGGTCAAAAAGGGCCCACCTTTGAAGACCCGATGTCATAGCTCATGGGAAAATAAAGTCATTGAACCCACGAACAAAAGTTCATAGACCGAAGCTTCAAATAATTCTCAAATTTTTCGCACAACCACTAATGCCTCTCTCTAAAGAACCTGAGACAAATAGTGGTAACCGGCCTTGACCCCGTTGTGAATCAAATTAAAGATGCTTTTCCCAAAGGACACGAAGAAAAATCCAAAACCGCATGGCAAGAAATGCTGGGAAAGAATTAAAAGGAAAAGTCGAGAAAGAAGAAGGCAACAAAGGAAAAGGAAGCCTAGAAAATGCCGAGTCACTGGAGAAGGAAAGGAAGAAGGAGCAACAAAAAGAAGAAGAAAGAAGCAAGAAGAAAGGCCAGAACTCTATGCCTGCAGTCCCATTCCCGCAGAGACTGCAAAAGTCAAAGATAGAGGAGCAACACAAGGATTTTGAACTTTTCTAAGTCGAGATAAGTATGCCATCTCATTAAGTGGTAACTCAAATGCCACTTTATGCAAAAATTTTGAAAGAAATTTGCCAGAAGAGAAGATCTACAGAGGAAGTTGAGTGAATCGACCGCTACTGCAGCAAAGGCAGTTGATGTTAAGAATCTACCGTAGAAGATGAAAGACTCAGAAGTTTCACCATTCCTCGCACCATCGAGGAATTGAAATTAAAAAGGCTCTTGTGACTCCTATGGTAAGTATTAACTTAATGCCATTATTCGTAAGGAAATTAAGTTCGGAGCTTACTCCCACTACTATTACTCTCCAAATGGCGATGTATCAATGGCTAAACTCGAGGAGTCATCAAGATGCTTATTAAGGTGGGGAAATTTGTTTTTCCTGTCGACTTTATCATCCTGGACATGGAAGAAGATTCACAAGTTCTTCTGCTGCTAGGAAGGCCATTCCTAACAACTGGAGCTGCTGTGATAGATATGCAGAAGGGAGTTCTCACTCTCAGGGTTGGAGAAGAAGCAGCTGACTTCAATATACTCCAAAGTTTGAAGAATTTAAACACAGATAGGGAAGATTACAAGTTAGTAGATGATGTCTATCTCAACAACTCTAATTGTTATTATGATTGTAATGCTCAACTTCCTATCAATGAAAATGAGATGAATTTCCAAAGATTCAAGGGTGTTAATTCTCATTTTTCCGCACATCGCCTTGTAATTTCATCGAAAAGGTTTTCGAAATCTTAAACAAAACAAATAAAGCACAATGGAGATAATAACAAGAGAATAAATTTCATCTGCAGAGACCAAAGGCGTATGGGCTAGTTTTAAAAGAGTTGCCAAGTCATCCAAATATGCTTTACTGAGCTACCAAGGAGTAAGCCGCTGATTATCTCCGCTAGACCTGCAGGATGCCAAGAACATAAGTCGCTGAAAATTTTGAATACCATCGTGAGCCGATTGCCCGGTCCAGATGAATTAAAGGGTATCAATCACAATATGCATGCACAAAATAACGCTGAGGGAAAATGCAAACTATCTGGCTGAATATCAAAGAAGATCAACCCGCCAAGGAAAGAAGTAGTCGAAAGGAAGTGCTCAAATGGTTGGAATGCTAGTTTTATATATGTGCACTGCATGCCCCCGGGTTAGCCTACCCATGTGGTTCCAAAGAAAGGTGGGTTCATCGCGATCCGGAATGAAAAAATGAGTTAATTCCAATAAGAACGGGACAGATGGAGAGGCGTATCGACACGGAGTCAACACAAGAACCGTGAAAGATCATTTCCCATTGCCTTTCATCGAATAAATGTTGGATGTGTTACAGGACACCATTTTTGTTTCCCGGATGGGTATCCATCGACTATAACCAGATTGCCATCGTGACCCGAGGACCAGGAGAAACCACATCTGACATGCCCCATGGCACCTTTGCCTTGGGAAGATGCCATCGGCCAGGCACGCCCCGCTACTTTTCGCAGGCGGCGATGCCCAGGTTCTCGACGGTCGAGGAGGTCATGGAGATTTTTATGGATGACTTCATTAAAGATATGGATCCAGCTTGAGCATTGTCTAAACAACTGAAACAAAGGTTTCAAAGATGCAAGGACAAACAGGTAGCCTTAAACTGGGAAAAGTGCCATTTCATGGTAATAGAAGGTATTGTTCTTGGTCATAAAATTTCTGCTACGAGATTAGAAGTGGACCAATCAAAGGTTTTGATTATCAAGACTCTTGCACCACCCACAACAAGTAGTGCGGATAAGGAGTTTCCTGGGGCATGTTGGATTCTATAGGAGATTCATCAAAGACTTCTCAAAAATAGCCAGACCATTATGCAGATTACTGGAGAAAGACACAGAGTTTAGTTTCGATGACTCCTGCAAAGCAGCCTTTGAAGAAATCAAGATCATTAGTTCACCGATCATATCGCACCGTAATGGGGATCAGAATTCAAATAATGTGATGCTGATTTCGCAATAGGAGCCGGGGATTGGGCAAAGAAAAGAAAAGATATCTGTGTTTCTCATATAATTATGCCAGCGTAACCCTTCAATGAAGCCCAAGAAATTATTCAACTACCGAAAAGGAGATGCTAGCCATAGTTTTTGCTTGTGAGAAATTCAAAGCATACAGCATTTTGGGATCCTATTATCATTCACACCGACCATGCAAAGAATCAAATATCTCGATGTCAAAAAGGAAGCTAAGCCAAGACTGATAAGGTAGGTACTGCTACTACAAGAGTTTGATCTGGAAATTAAAGATAAGAAGGCTGCATAATGGATAGCAGCATCACTTGTCCAGAGTAGAAAGAAACAGTGCGTAAGAGCAGAGGTGATCACCGTAGAACTTCCTGATGAGCAACTATTTCAATTGGTTGTTCTAAACTCCTATGGTATGCGCACATCGTGAATTACTGTTTCAGGGAGTAATTCCTCCTAATTCACCTACCACCGTAAAAGAAAGCCAGACCGATAACAACAGTACGCTACATCCGGGATGACCCACCGGCTATTTAAAAGAGGTACGACATGATTATAAGAAGATGTGTGCCGTAGAGTGAACAATGCAAGATCGGTGGAATGAATGCCATCCATCTCATATGGGACATTTTTCCGGAGAAAGAACAAACATGATGGTTTTAATCGGGATTTTATCGCCCACTATCTTCGTGAGACCGTGCCGAATGGGTCAAATTATGATAGATGCCAAAAGATTGGAAATATCAAGAAGAGGAATGAAATGCCCCTACGAGCATATCAGGGAAAATTTGATAATGGGGATTGACTGGGACCTTCCCATCATCATTTGAAATTTGTATATACCGCTAGCAAGGATTATGCTTCTAAATGGGTGGAATAATATTGTCCAAGGAATGACGCTAATACGCTTGTGAGTTTTTGCAAATGAACATTTTGAAAGCAGATTCTAACCCTGTGACTACTATCATGGATTTGGAAGCCACTTTGGTAAACAAAATATTTGCAGTTCTCACGGTAGCTATGATGGGATCAAACATATAATGAGCCTAGCCAGACACCCCCCAGATTAATGACAAGGTAAATTTCAATGGGGAGATTAAAAGATCCCGGAAAAGACCGTAAGTCTGGCAGAAAGATCGGGTCTTCCAAACTCGATGATGCACTTTGGGCTTACAGGATCGCATTCAAAACTCCCATCGATGTCCCCATGCGAGTGGTCTTTGGCAAACCATGTCACCTCCTCTTTGAACTCGGAATGGCAAGCCATGTGGGCCATCAAGAAGCTGAACTTCGATTTCCCTCAAAATCGCAAAGGAAGAGAGATTGTCTTAATTGAATGAACTAGAGGAACTGAGAAACTAAGCCTATGATAATGCTAGAATATACAAGGACAAGAGACAAATAAATGGTAATGACTGAAGATTCAGGAAAGAGTTCAGAGTGTGGATCAAGTTCCCCGCTTATTTAACCTGTATTAAGATTATTTCCGTGAAAGTTGAAATCAAAATGATGGACCATATACAAGGGTACTACCTTCGAGCAACACTCAGGATCGATACGAAGAATCTAAGGTTAATGGTCAAAGACCAAGCACTATCTCGCAGGAGAAAGAAAAGCAAGAACCCACTGGTGAATTTGAGAGAGAATGCTTAAAACAAATTAGTCCAGCTAAGGACCTTAAAACAGAGCAGCTGCCGGGAGGTAACCTATATATTTAGCATATATATATATATATATATATATATATAGTATATATATATATATATATATATATATATATATATATTTGCTTCTTTATATAGAGACTTTGAAATAAATTCTTTTTAATTATTCGCTTAGATTTTAGTCTTAGTCATGATTTGTTAGGAATTAGTTAGTATTTCGATCAATTTAATCCTTTTGAAACACAGACAAGATGTTTCATGCAGACCGAATGGCTCCTGTGAGAAGGAACAACTCCAGATCGACTCCAACACTTCAAGGTGAAAGAGCTACTTGAAAAAAATTTTCCTACATACCTGCAAAAATTGAATAGAATACATGTTCGAATTGTCAAAGGGAATGATTTAATGGATGCTAAGAGAATGTGCAAATTAATAAGGATAAAATGCCTGATCATCAAATTTAGGGCAGCGTAGTACTAAGTCGCTAATTCGCATTTTATGTCGCTACGTAAATCGAGGTTCAACTTAGTAAGCAATCGACAAAGAATATGGGCACAAGTCGCGACCAGATTTTATGTCGCGACAGAAATTGAGGTCGCGACAACTCAACTATGTCATGAAATTACTTGTTGACCAAAAGGGGGTAGAAATGCTAGATGTCGCAACCTGATGATAAATTGTCCTCCCACAAACTTACTTATGTCGCGACATACAACATTAAGTCGCGACATAAGAGAAAAGTGCGCCAAATTCTGGCAACTTTTAGAATTCGCTTTCCTTAAATTTAATGACAAAGACACAATTGTCGCCGAATTTAAGTCACGATAAGCGCAAATAAATGAAGGCATTAAAGAGTCCACAATAATAATTGCAACCGTTGAGGAAACTCCTCCACCACCATCTCCTTCCCTTAGCTAAATACAACTCTTCATCTTCGTCTACTCTCTGGTTTTTCAATTCTCGCAAACCCTGCACTCCAAAATTCTTCCTAAATCGTGGTTCAACCTCATCCCAACTGAGCAAATCATGGAAGAGTATACCTAACTCGAAGGGGAAGTCTGTCAGAACCAACAAGGAGAACTCCGTCATCAAATCAGGTTCAACCCGCTTAAGCAACAGAAAAGTGGGAAAGACAAGAGTAAGAAGGAGAGGAAAACGAATTCGTATCAGAAGAAGCTTTCTCCATATGGAAGAAGTTTACTCATGTCAAGGGGGTTTTTTCTGAGAAAGAGGCTCGAAAGAACCCATCCCCTTTCAAGGAACTAATAGAACAAAGAGGTCAGGGGAAACTTCCGCAAGCATCAAAGTCCTGGATATGCAAGAGAAGTTCGAGAATCTCTATCTAACCCGGTGGGAGAAAGGATAACTCGCTTATGTCGAGGAGTCTGTGCCGTATGGAGTAGAAACCATCAAATGAATTGTACCTGAATGGAGGGGCGTATACGGATCCAAATACAAGAAGATAGTGCATAACCCTAACCGTGAGAAGATCAGGTAAGAAAGTCGACTGTGACCTGGTGAAAGTGAAATGGGGTCAAGGAAGGGAGAACAAAAGACCATAAACAGAGATTCGACGTATGAGGCAAAGGTATGGTTTTATTTCCCGGCATCCTATGGTTCCAACCAAGTATGTCCTGCAAGGTACTGAACAAGAAGCAATCGTCCTCTCTATGCCATGCCGAAGTGGGTACAAGCTTATCTGAGTAGTCATTGAAAACTCAATAATGAGATACCATGAAGGAATAAAAGGTTTGATCCTCACCCAAAGAACTATCAAGGCTATGTTTGAGGGCTGGTGTGAAGCGGAACTTGGGAAGAGTTAAGAAGAGTGCCCTGTTGTTTCACTCACTAACCTCGACTAAGTAAGCAAGGGGCCCAGAATCAAAAGAAAAAGGGGTTTATAATAGAAGCAGATTCAAGAGAAGAACATGAGAATGCAAGACAAGAAGAGGACACCCTTCTGGTTACAGATCAAGAAGAAGAAGATCCAGAAGCACATCCAGAAGGGAACACCTTTATGTTTGCAGAGGACAGAGAACAAGATGATAGAAGCCCCATAAATTTCTCAACCCCACCGTCGCTTCCTCCCCTATCAGAACAGAGATTTTAAGAATACAGGAAAGCTCCAGAGGGGAGCTCAGGGAATATCTCAAATAATGGTGATGCTCAATCCATTCAAGAAAATGAAGAAAGGGAAAAGGAAATGGAGCATCCAACAAAATTCGTAGAGGAAGTGGCGAAGTGCAGCTGAAAAGAAGAGATCAACAATGGGAAGAAGAAATGAACAGAAGGGAAGAGCAGATGAAGGAGATCTTGGAGCATCAAGAGGAAAAATTCATGAAGGAAATGGAAGAAAGAGATCACGATCTACTGAAGAAGTTGCAGCTGAGCCATGAATCATTTTACAACAATCAGTATGATCGTGATTCTCAACTCCTAAAACTCATAAAGGAAAGGGACTCGCATCAGAAGCCAAAACTATGAGCAGATCATGGGATTCAAATTTCACATGTCAATGTGTTCAAGGATCCCGAGAAGAGGATGAAGGAAAGAGATCAAGAGCTTGATGACAAAGATGCCTTCGTAAGAAAAGTCCGGGCTTGAAAATCTGGGATTCACCGCAATAATCTTCCAAATTTTTAGAAGTCATGACTGAAATGAGAAATACAATGAACACATTGGGGAAAAGACAAGATGATCTGAACAAAAAGGTTGATCTCACCAACCAATTGATCCTTGAAGAACAGATAGAGAGAGAGAATGACAAGAAGAAGAAGAGAACTGAAATGAAGTTTCCCAAATTCTCTCCTAATTGCTACCCTTGACTGATCCTCCCAACATCTTGCTACTCCCAAAAAAAGAAAAAAAAATAGATCTTCCCATTGATTTATCCATCTCTTCCTCACTTCCAGCCCGTTATTCTCAACTTTGCACACACATGAATAAAATAAGAAATTTTGTCTGATGTTATTTCTAGTTAAATCAGGTTGCTACTTTCGCTTTAATTGTTAGAAGAATAACAAGTAGGAATTAGCCTATGAATGAAAATGTTGGACATATAATAATCTGAGCTTAGTTGGAAGTAGTTTTGATTAGAAGATAGCTGAAAAACAAATAATTGCGTAATAAGGGCAGAATGACATATAATCGAATTGAAACACAAATTGCATAATTGACTTGAATTTAAATGGATGAAAGTCCAAGATAAAGGAAAGTTATACCATTGAAGGAGCACAATATATTTTTGAGTTTGTAGTATAAACAGTAAGCCAAAGAACCTGATGAACCTTAAATTATGTAACTCCTCATCAACTGAAGTGAGTCAAGGACATCCTTAGGGTTAGTCACAGTGAATCAAACTGAATTCTAGAACTTGTTAGATTATTGATCAAGGCGAAATCCTAGGTGATACAACTAACAAGAAATGATGCAGGCCATCCTTAGCAGCTTGAGCCATTCTAGCCACCCTTATGTATATGCTTCTGCATACACCCTAGTTATTGAATTTGAGCCAAAACAATCCTTATCTTCAAAACAAGCCATTGGAAATCCCAAGCCATCCTAGATAATTAATCCTCCAAGAAGAAACCCGATTATCCAAAAATTCAAAGAAGGAGGAAGAGATGCCTGGGGGAGTATTTTTTTGGAGAATCCAAAGGAGAAATACAAAAAGGGTGAAGAGAGAAAGATCTAAAGCAGAGGATACAACAATGTAAAAGAAAGCTTAAGGAAGAAGTTTTGTCTTCAGGGCTCAACTCTCTCAACAATTAAGTTCTGTGGGTGTTTCAACACCTAGTACCCTAATACCAACTGGTATGGAAGCTACTAACCAAAAGTTCGCTAAGAGTGTTAGAAAGCCTAAAGACACATTGCACTATTCCCGAATGGGTGATAGAGAAAAGTTCCAATGAAGTACAAATGAGAAATGGAACGAACAATTTTAAAACTGTATGAACTCAAGAAGATACCCTGCTGATGAAGTTCGGGGGAATAAATTAAGGAAGTTGCAAGGAAAAGAAGGGCAGCAAGTATAAAAAGGAGAGAGTCCGTAATCTTAACTGAAAGTTCCATCCATCCTACCCATGACCCAAGCCCGACATTACAAGCTCAAAGACTCGACGATCTTGAAGGTTGTAATTACTTACATTAGTGGAGATCAATATGAACAACAAGCATATGAAATTTGAAAAATCTTGAAAAGGATCAAACCGTGAAGGACCTCGTAGGGTTAATCGACTCACTAAGAAAAGAGGAAGAAGACTAACCTACTTGTCGCCAGGATCAACTCGGACCATACCGGCTATAAAACAAATTCAACAATTTAGTTTTGTACACTGACAGGTAGCGACTAACCTTCATCTGATTCAAGCTAGATATACAGAAAATAATGCAATTTTAGTCTTTAAATTAAATTGGTTGCAACTGCAAAACAATACAGAAAAATGTCCTTTTGTTTGAGGACAAACAAATCTTTCTTTTCTTTGCTTGGGGACAAGCAAAATTTAAGTTTGGGGGAGTTTGATGAGTTTTTAAAGTCATCCATTTTCAAATTCATTTTCCGATTGATTTCTATCTAAAAAAGACTGATTTATGTGCAAATGTCGACAACCTACCAAACTGCTATGCATCAAGAAATTCAAGAGAAAGAGGATATTGCAAGAAAAGGAGCGTAAATCGGCCGAACAGAATGACGACCAATAATGATGTTGCAACAGAGAAATGCACGAGGAAGAGCGACCGCTAGCGACGCCTAGATGCTGATGAAGAATCACATCAAGGTCGCAACCAAAAACTCGTGTCGCCACATAAGGGCAATCAAGGCGTGAACGGAAAGGTGTCGCAAATGTAAAACTCCAAGTCGTGCAACCATAAATTAATGAAGAACAAGATATGATGTCGCAGAACACAATTTCGAGGTCGCAAATATAATCGAATGCCGAGCAAAGAGATATGAGGTCGACACCGAATAGAAGTCGCTAAGCAAAATATTTTCAAGAAAGAACTAAGGTCGCGACGCCATTCGGGCCGTCGCGACATCGCTTGTAAGAAAGAAGGTCGCGATATCATTCAATGGCCGTGATATCGCTGTAAGGAAAGAAGGTCGCGACATCATTTAGCTGCCGCTGGCATCGCCAGAAGATAAGGTCGCGACGCCATTCGGGCCGTCGCGACATCAGTTGCAAGAACTAAGGTCGCGACGTCATTCAATGGCCGCGACATCGCCTGTAAAGAGGTGAGAAGGTCGCGACGCCATTCACGGCCATGCATCGCCTGTAAAGAAAGAAGGTCGCGACGCCATTGGGCTGGTCGTGACATCAGCTAAAAGATAAGGTCACGAAGGCCATTTAGCGGTCGCGACATTAGATCTAAGGAATGCTAAAGGCAAGTCTTGACCAAATGAAAGCTTCAACGTAGCCGACAATCGAGGTCAATGACAAAGAATCGAGGCGGCATTAACAACCAAATGGGCCGCTAATATGAAATCCACAAAGAGTGCACGGTTGGGGCCCAACCGTAACCCTTATAAATACGCAAATGCCATCAAGGAAAGCACTCGCGCCAAAAGAGAGATCTGTGTAGTCAAGGCTCTTGATTTTAATTTTCTTTTCTTTGTTTTATTTTTATTTTAGATTGCAGTGTTATTCGCTCAAATTATCATTGACATGAATTCCGCATAAATTTTGGAATTCGGATTTCCAGCTTCCCGACATAAAGGGTTTTCTTGATCAAGAAGCTATCAGAGGGTGTAATCTAGTGATTTAGAAACCCACTTCCATTGAATAAGACTTTGTTGTCGAAATTATCTTTCCGCATAAATTTATTAGAAGCTATCGAACTATCGCTTGTGGTAACCCACTCGGTTCTTGAGTATCTCCAGAATTTGATCCCAATGTCATTGCCTTATACCCATAATACGATCAGTCTCTATCAAGCCTGATTTCCGTGAGGCCCTCTCGAGGAAGGTAGAAGGCAATCCCGAGAGCGATGAACACCAGCGTATGAGAATCATAAGCAATGGGCGATCTAATGAGCTCGTGAATTTAAATCGATAAATCCTCTTCTCACTCTGAAATCGAATGAGTCAATGACTTATCCATTTAAACAAGCAAAGAGTTCAATTCTCCTCGACCAACAAGATGTTCAATCCCGTGTTAGCAAGGATCTAATCAAGGAAAGGGATGAACTGCTCCAATTGATAAGAGAAACCAGTAAAATGTAAACCCATGCTATACCTATGTCTTAAGTGCTAAGGTTTACAGTCCATGTTCTGGGTATTAAGTATTGAAAAAGAAAAATACCCAGAACAAGGCAACCCATATTAAAAGTAGTTATCTAATCCTCTGTCTTCGAAAGAAACAGGGAAGATTAGATGATGAACAAGTATGCACGGGAGAGATCCAACAAGACTAGTCTATATTCTTGACAAAAAGTGTTTTAAACTGCGGTTCATGAAGCAAAGTTTCAAAGGCAACCAGGAATCGATGTTCACAATAGCGCATTTTCAATGCTCCTTTAAAGATGACTGCTCAACCCGAATTTGTATTTTTAAATTTTCATTTTAATTCATTTTGTTATTATTTCACATATCTAGGCTTTTTACATTTCAAGGTTTGCAAAGCGATTCCACTGCCTATCGTATCCAAATAGTATAGAGTTTTGAGTAGTCGTGGTAGCTTGATTGAGGAATTTCGAGATCTCTCGTGGGATCAATATCCGACTTAAACTAATTTACTACTGGCTCGAATTGCACACTTACAAAGATCCCGGATCAAAACTTAAAGAAAATGATTTACTCTTAAGAAAACCATTTTTAATCGGTATAATAGATAAGGAACACAACAAACAAGTTTCATAGCATTATTGCTGGGGATTAGATAATAGTCCTTGGGTAATAAAGCTATAAATTTGTATAGGTATTTTGGTCCATCACTGAAAGAGGGGCGAACAAGCCATACTGCTAACAAAATCCATAAGAATCTTATCCCACTTCCATACAGAATCTAAGGGGTCAGATTCTTTCCGAAGGGCTTCTGGTGCCTCTCGACTTACCGACAAAGTTAGGCATCCGATACGAAATTCGCACCCTTTTTCTACGCCTTCCACCAATAATGCTCCCTTAGAGTATGATACATCTCGGGTGCTACCTGTGGTGTACGGCGATGTCAAGAGTGAGCTTCTTCTGTGGATTTCCTTTTAGTTCACCTATTTCGTACACACATTCGACTCCCTCTAACCATTACGCCCATCGTCTGACCAAACTCGGTTTCCTACCACCTCAATCTCCGCCTCTTAACTTAATCATCTCTAAACTCCGGCTTAACCTTCCTTATATATCGATGAGAGTGATCAATATAAATATACAGCTCTCGATTACATCATCTAGATCACTGACGCATAGAGATGAGATTATCGATTTAGAATGCAGTGAAGAAGATCTCGAGCTCGCTCAGATACCGCCACTATATTTCCCGGCAGATCATCATTGCAATCTTATCAACCACCACTGTCATTTTGTTAAGTTTTTGAGTAAAGATATATTGCGGTGCCCTTATGGATCTGAATATCCGACAGTGGAACACTCGATAGATAATGTCTCCGCATCTTTAGAGCAAAACCACCGCCGCTGGGTTCTAAATCAGCGGGTCTGCAGTTCCTCGTCAGGCTTCTTTAATCGACCTAAGCATAAGCTCACTCACCATCCCGCATCAAACACACCCTAACCCTTGTCCTGGAGGCATCACTATATACCATATAACCGTCCTTTCCCCGATCAGAGGCGCACCACCGAGCCGCGCACCGGCCTCACCCTCAAAACTATGCTACAGGTATCCGACCACCAATTTACGATCCTTTTTCATCAGATTGGTCAATCTGGTTATATCTTTGAAAATCCTCAACAAATTTCCTGTAATAACCTGCTAATCCAAGGAAACTGCGAACTTCAGAAACATTCGTGGGCGGCTTCCGCTTCACTATAGCTTCGATCTTCTGAGGATCCACACTAATACCTTCCAATAAATGATACGAATTCCAAGAAAGCTACTTTGTCCAACCAAAACTCCGGTGAATTTACTAAACTTAGCGTATAATCGAGTTTCTAAGAATCCGTAATATTGTCCGAGATGCCTGCGATGTTCCTCCTAACTCCGCCTGGGTATTAATTAGAATGTCATCAATGAATACGATCACAAACTTATCTAAATACGGATCGATCACCCCGCTCATCAAATCCATGAACGCAAATGGGTATTAGCTGTCAATCCGAATGGCATCACTAGGAACCTGGCAGCGGACTGATCTGGCCATGAAGGCAATTTTAGAAACATCAACTTCTGACCCTCAACTCGACGGTAGCTCGACCTTAAATAATCTTAACACTCGGTGATCCATGCGACGTCAAATAGCTCATCTATACGAGGAATCGAGCATCGCTAAGTGCATTACCGCTCCGGGATGCACTGCCTATAGTCTATACACAACCGTAAGCTTCCATCTTTCTTCTTACGAAGAGAACTGAGCTCCCCATGGCAGGCAATTAGGCCTGGACAAGCCCTTGCTTAGCAATTCCTCTAATTGTGCCTTCAATTCTTTCAACTCTGCTGGCGCCATTTTGTATAGAGGAATGGATATCGGCTCGGTCCCTGGAACCAGTTCAATAACAAACTCAATTGCTCTATCCGGGGGTAAACCTGAAATATCATCTGGAAATACATCTGGAAACTCTTTGACTATGGGGATGTCTTCCAGATGTGTCCCCTCTTGTCTCCTATCCACTACAAATGCCAAATGACCCTGGCAACCTTTCCGAAGCATTTTTGAGGCGGTCATGAGACTAGGGGCGTTCTCTCTTCTGATTCCCCGAAATATCACGCCTGGTTCCTCTGGTCGAACCAATCTTACTTCTTTCTTATTGCAATCTAAGGTGGCTCTATGCCTGATAAACTACCCATACCTAAGATTATATCAAAATCATGGATACCTAATTCATCAAGTCCTCGCCGGAAAATCCCATTCGATCACTAATCACACTGAACTATCTTTCTGATATCAGTATCCCCATTGGGCACGGAACCACCATACGACCATCTATAGGGTCGACTCTATCCGTGCCTCTCGCTGAATGGTACCGAAATAAATGAAACGAGGGGCCCCGGGTTCACCAATGCATATGCATCATGATCGAACCGAAATCATACCAAGAATCACGTCCGCGGATGCATCCGCCTCGGGCTGTAGGATCAGAATACCGGAGCCCGAAAGACGAGTACCATCAATCCGCTAATCGTGGTAATCGTCAAACTTCCCGCACCCCCTACTGCGGATCTCACTCAGTCGCACGCTACCTCTCGCCTCGAATCCACCCTACTACTCGACCGGGACCGTCGGTGCCCTGGTAGATAAGCATCAGACCTACCCCGAGGTCTCGCAGCCACAACCGTGGGATGGGCCCCTGATAAAGTGATCTTCCCATTCTCAATGGAAACATCCCGTCATATTCATCCCGCACTCTCCGAGATGCCTCCGACATGTACAATAAATGGAAAAGATGATCCTCAAGATCTACCACCTCCCTGGGTCACGGTGATCGAATGGATCCCCCGGGCTAGATGCTACTCCCGTCCTAAGCCCCACCGTCGGGTCCACTTCTTCTTCTTCACTAGACTGACAAGGTCATCGACTAAGGCTAGGAGCACCTCTCTTACTGGCCCTGTCGCCCCGAAGTTAAACCTGAACTGTCCTTTCTACCCTTAGTACCTCAACCGCCTCTCCAGTTATTTCTGAGATGCCCAAAGCAGATGAACTTTAATTTCGACGCTCAAGCTACCATGAATCGCTTGCACTTATGTTCCCATTTTCCCGTATCATGGGCACCAATTTCACGAGCCCAAAACCTCTCGCCGTATTCTCACACTATCGGGATCGCCTAACCCGAAGAATTCCTTCATTTTGCATCCCGATAACCACGCTGGTAAAATCTCACCAGAATGCCTCGTCCGAACCGGGTCCCAAGTGACTCCCGTAGGGTGTCTCCCTCTAATGGCCTCCCACTGCCTCGTCCCGGCCGCCATCAAGAACCATGAAAATAGGACTTTTTGCTCATCTGAACACCCCATCACTGCATAAATTTCACTAACTCTATCTAGCCATAAGTATGCTGCCTCTGGGTCACCGGTACCATCATAAGTTTTAGCCCCTAATTTTAGAGCGCGTTCTATCATGCCCCTCATTTTCCGAGGCTCCCTGCACTGACGGGAGCCACTGTGAATAATCAGATAACCCGATCCATCGTCAAGGTACCACCAATTGGTCTCGCGCCGATGGTCTCCGTCTGGGGGCTGATTCATCACATTTTCAGATCTAGGTGCTCGACATATCTCTCTCGTGGTGCTCTCCATATGAAGTCCTAGATCGACCTCACGACCTCGCCCGCATATACGCCGTGAATTTCAAGATTAAAAGATTCAGTTGACACTTTTCAATATTTGATGCATGCAAGGATTAGCAAAACAATGTAGGCTTTCTGCAATAGGAAAACTGGCTTGCAAATAAACAATTCTATAGGAAATAATCGCGGAAAACGTTGAAAAACAGCGAACTATCGCCTAAAACCGTCGCTGATACCAACTCGACAGACCCTTCCTAGTGACAGAAATCGCCGGTAACTCCACAAGAATCCCCAAACGGCCTTCGCTCGACCGATGTTACCATAGTTAAGCCGTTAAACTCCGTTGAAACCGTATTTGGAAACGCGGTTATAAAATTTTTCACTTTTCTATCAAAATCACGCCTTTAGATTTAACGAACCGGCAGCGATAACGACCGCACCTATGGTCAGCTTCCAAAATTACAAAAATCACCTCGTATAACAAAAAATATACACTCCTAATGTTTTCCAAATGTCCAACTACAACAATAAAGGACCTCTGGTCCTCATCAAAATATAAGATAAGGATCAATCTAACATAATTTTGTCGGAACCTGTTTTTTCTCAAAACCATGCATGCATATTTTACAAAAGATATTTACCTATACAAAATGCCACATTTTAACTTTTACTATTTTTAATTTACACCTTATCTTATATATAATCACAAATACGCCTAGGACTGAAGTGATCTTGAAAGGTCTTTCGCTTCAACACTCCGCACCAAAAATTATTTTAAAAACAAAACCGTGAGCCAAACGCCTGAGTACTATAAGTTCTAAATGTTGTCGCTTTGGTCAGTTCATGACTTCTCAATATGAAAATCGTACAGAATGGTTGTAAACCGCTTATGAGAAACTCCAGTTTTTGCTATGAAACCATTTTGAAAATCAGGCTCGAAAACTAGTTTTGCCAAAATTGTTCTCAAACTATTTATGCCGCCGAAACTATTCGAAAACTATTTCGCTGGCTGAAACTCGTTTCCAAAACTATTTATGCTGCTGAAACTCGTTTGGTGGTTATATCCAAAGTGCTATACTGAAATCAAGTACCAACCATCGCTGCCTATTTCGAAATACCCTAGACGTGATGCCATGGAACCTTGGAACTCGACATACATCGTAGTGAACCCCTAATACAATTCGGCTAAGATGGTCCGTGAACACGCGGGATCTCTATAACATAATGGAACCCTGGAACCAAAATGCCCAAGTGATGGAACCCTAACCAACACCTTATCGCCATGTGTACTAAGTCGCTAACTATATACCCCGAATGTGCAAGAGGGCGTACCCACTATATATCTAGATTTAACCCCAATCACACTGTGCAATATAGTTAGTCATAATATCCCATAACCTCGCCATGCACAATCCGAATACATCCGACTGTAAACTAAGTCGTGCCATCTAGGGTTTTGCTAAACCAGCCAAACTGCTTCTTAAATAACGAAATCGAACTTTTTCTCTGGGCCGAGTATAACAAGGGGAGGTAAAAATGCTTTATATAAATTTATAGTTTCAAAGCACTTTACAAACTTGTAATTTAAACACTTTCGCTTTAGAAAAGGATTTTGAGTACTCACCTTTTCTCGACTAACTCTTTCAAATCTTGTCAAGCACCTAGATTCTCGTCTGATGCTCAAATCATTTACACAATCCATATAGCACGAAAATGCCCCCTTCGCTTAACGCTTTAACCATAAAACATACATGTGGCTTTCAAAGTGACTATATCGAACAAACTTCATTCTAACAAAACTTTACGCTTAGTCTCATCTGATAAGGACATCGATAATATGATGTGAAATTGACCAAAATGTCCCTACACATTAAATGCCCCATAAAACTATCTGTTTTAGCCAAGTTTTGACTCAAGGGACTTCCATGAGTCTAAAACACCGAAACATTTCGAAAATTACGTCCGACCTGCCCAACTACAATCTCAAATTTCAATCCAAACCGGTCCTAAAATACCCCGAATTCAGCCCGAACTGCTCAAACACGGGGCCCCAAAAATTCCTAAAATTCCTAAACTTAGTCTAAAATTTTTGGATCAAGTTTACGACCTTCACGCCCTCTAAGAAAATTTTAACCCATTATATAGCATTTAGGCTCAAAATAACACAAGTAGGAAAATTTTCTATCTTTTAAAGTTTGACAAAAGGCTAAGATATTGGTACCTATGCGTAGCTCACGCGCATACCAACTTTGCCTTCTCAAGCCCGACGAAAAGCTACTATCCGATTTTGTAAATCGAAAAACGAAGAGAAGAAAATAAAAATTAAAAAAAATCGTCTTCACGCCCTTTTGCCTCTCTCCGTCCGTCTCCTGTATTTGACTTTTATGTTTGTTTTTTATTTTCATTTTTTTTTCTAACTATTATTCTTATTATTATTATTATTTGGATAAACGATTTCTATCGTTTCCATTCGTGTCCATTTCTATCCCGAAAATTTTTATTTCTTTCGCCACTTTATCAGAATGAACTTAAATCAAGCTACTTCCTTGCTTTCGAGATTTTTGTAAAAATCTCATCCCCGAAGTCCCTGACGACTTATCACCCATAAATTCGTAAAATATTCCGACCGCCTCGCACTTGGCGAAACTTTTCTCGGGTCACTAGATTTAACGAGACGACTTAATCTGCAAAATTGCTTGGCCATCCGAGATCTAGAGAATTTTCTAGGCTTCCCTGAACCATTTTGGTAATTTATTATTATTATTATCCTTTTAAAATTCCATAATTGAATTCTTCACCAACTACTTCCTTAATCAGCAAAAGTGCCACAATTCTTAAAACTTTATAATTTACCCTTAAACGACTTTCAAAAATCTCTATTATGGCAATTTAAAATAATTAAGGAAGCCCTTGTGCAGATGATGACCCTTATCGCTTATTATTATTAATTACACCCCTCTAAAGGACTGGCGCATAGGTCACCATAGAATCCTATGAGAATGCAGATCCCAAAAGGTGATACTAGAGAAACCCTCTGTGGAAATGATGAAGCACATAAAGCCTTTGTATGTAAGAGCCCATCTCAATGGCAGACCGGTATCCAAGGTACTGATATATAATGGATAGGCTGTAAATGTAATGCCATTAAGGATGTTGAGAGCTTTGAGAAGGAGTATTTTGATCTGATATAAACAAAAGTGGTTGTGTCTGCCTTTACTGGAGAAGTATTTAAGACCTTAGGGATACTACCTATAAATATCACCATTGGCAGCAAAACTTCATTATCTGCCTTCTTTGTGATAGACTCTATTGAAAATTACAATATTTTGCTAGGAAGAGACTAGATTCATGCTAATTGTGTGTGCCGTCCTCTCTTCATCAATTCTTACTGCTTTGGAAGGGTAATGAAGTGGAGGTGGTGCGGGCAGATAAGCAGCCCTTTATAGAGGCTACCGGCACTGTGGAAGCCATGTATTATGATTAGGAATTTGGTATGATCAAGTTCACTAGCAGAAGGAAAGATGGGGTCCTAAGGAAAGCATACATGGACTCAAAGGGCTATGTGGAAATCCAAAATGAGGCGACCAAACTCCTAAATGTGACTACAATTATGCCTTACAGGTCGACGAATGACCCAATCATCGAGGAGATTAATGATGACTGATTACTCTCAAAAGGAAAAGGCAATAGTTGCAACTACCATATTCAAAATGAAAATGCAATAGATTGTGGAAAGGATTGAAGAAGACCACCTCCAGGACACTTTGGGACTGAGATAATTTTTGAAGAGGATGTAAATGAAGAAGATGAAGAACTATAGATGGAGGATTTGGAGCAAGCCCCTCCTAAGTTCGAAGACACGTAGCCTCAAGTACACGACCCCATGGAGGAAGTGAACCTCGACACTGTGGAGGAGCTGGGGATTACTTATATTAGTTCCTTGTTGCCTTCCAACTTGAAGAAATGGATTATTGCAATACTATAGGAGTTCAAAGACTTCTTTGCTTGGAATTATGACGAGATGCTAGGGTTGGACAAAATTTTGGTGGACCACCACTTACCTATCAAGCGGAATTCCACCCCTTTTAGTAACCACCTAGAAGAATGTCTGAAGGTGAAAGAGGAGATTGAGAAGCTTTTGAAAGCTAAGTTCATCAGACCTACAAGGTATGTGCAATGGTTGGCAAACATTGTTCTTGTGATGAAGAAGAATGGAAAACTTAGAGTTTATGTATACTTTAGGGATTTAAATGCTACCACTCCTAAAGACATGTATGTAATGCCTATTGCTGACATGTTAGTTGATTCCACTACAAATAATGAATTATTGTCCTTCATGGACGATTTCTCTAGGTATAACCAAATCCTAATAGTTGTTGATGATATATCTAAGACTGCCTTCAAATGTCTTGGTTCCTTATGAGCATTTGAATTGCTGGTCATGCCCTTCGGTTTGAAGAACGCTAGTGCAACTTACTAAAGGGCTATGAATGCTATCTTTCATGATATGTTAGGTCACCACATGGAGATTTATATTGATGACATTGTGGTTAAATCTAAGAAGGCCGAACATGTGAATCATTTGAGGCAAAGTTTTGAAATGATGAGAGACTCCATCAACTAAAACTCAATCCACTAAAATGTGCTTTTAGAGTTCAAGCATGAAATTTTTTAGGGTTTCTAGTTTACCAAAGATGAGTGGAAGTGGATCAAAATAAAGCCAACGCCATCATTTCATCTAAGACTCCTCAAAATAAGAAAGAACTTCAGAAGTTTTTGGGTTAGGTGAAATATTTAAGGAGGTTCATCTTTAATCTAGTAGGGAAGACAAAAGTATTCTATGACCTAATTAAGTTGAAAGAAGCAGAAGAGTTTAAATGGGAGGAACAACATCAAACAACTTTTGATGGAATCAAAGACTACCTTTCTAAGCCCCCTATTTTAATGCCACCCCAAGAGGACTGCCCACCAAATCCCATCTATCACCGCAAAAGAGTCTATAGGATGCCTTTTGGCACAAAATAATGCTAAAGGCCATAAGCAAGTTGTTTACTATTTGAGTAGGGTCCTAAATTCAACAGAAACAAGGTATACACCCATTGAGAAGTTGTGTTTGGCCCTATACTTTACATGTACGAAATTGAGACATTACTTGATTAAGTCTCAAGTATACGTGTTCTCCTAAACCGACTTGATGAAATACGTGCTAAGCTGATCCTTAATCATTGGACAAATCAAGAAATGGTCCCTTGCTTTATTAGAGTTCACCTTGGTCTATTTTCTACAGAAATCAGTTAAGAGGCAAGCTTTAGCTAACTTTATGGCTGATCATCCTTCATTATAAATCAAACTAGAAAAGGATGTGGAATTAGGGAAATATGAAGTAGAAAGGTGGCCTTAGGTTCTTAAGTTTGATGGCTCTAGCATGGAGAATTCCACTTGAGCTGGGATAGTAATCATTTGCCCAAAAGAGATGAAAACTACCCTATCTTTCAACTTAGCCTTCAAGTGCACCAACAATCAAGCAGAATATGAGGCTTTAGTGATCGATTTGGAGATCTTGTTGGAACTTGGAGCACAAGAGCTACGTATCATTGGGGACTCCCAATTAGTGCTTCGACAGCTAACAAGGGAATATAAATGCAATATCTTATTGCTAGCTCCTTATTATACCGCTTCCACTCAATTGTTAAATTCTTTCCACTCCATGGATTTTGAATACGTACTTAGGGAATCTAATTGGCTGGATGAGTTAGCACAAGTAGCTCTTAGGTGTGAAAATGAGCGAAGAATTGACTCATATGCTCACTGTGATAGGAAAGAAGAATCGTCCCTTAATTTATGAAAGGGGAATCATATTAGAAGTTGTTAGTATAGATGCAAATGTTGCAGGAGACTGGAGAATTAATATCAAAGAGTATTTAGAAGGCCTTAACAGGAAAATATCCCATATAATGAAAGTTCAATCACAAAACTTCGTCCTATTGGAAGGGGAATTGTACAAAAAAAGACCTGCATATGGAAGTGATGAAGCAAGTTATGAAGGGGTCTGTGGAGCCCTTCAAGCCTGGTTAAAAATGTGATGGCTGATTATGAGACATGGCTATTTTTGGCCAAACCATCCTAAGTGACTGCATCAATTACTCCAAGGGTTGTCAACAGTGTCAAAAGTATGGTAGCATACAAAGGATATTTGTTGTGGAACTCCACTCAATTGTGAAACCATGGCCTTCTGAGGATGAGCCATGGACTTAATTGGGAAAATCTACCTAGCTTCATCAAAGGGACACAACTTCATCTTAGTTGCGATAGACTACTTCCCTAAATGAGTGGAGGCAGTACCCTTGAAAAAGGTAGAGCAGAAGTATGTGATCCAATTTATCAAGGAGCAAATCATTCATAGATTTGGAATTCCTTAGTCCCTTACAACCGACCAAGGCACCATGTTCACTAGGGATGAGATGACTTATTTTGCCAAGGACTATGGCGTTCAACTCATTAGATCCACTCCTTTTTATGCCCAAGCAAATGGGCAGGCAGAAGCTTCTAATAAGGTGTTGATAAACATCCTAGAGAAGATTCTATAGGATAATCCTAGAGATTCTACAGGGGTAAGTCCTTATTCTCTAACCTATGGGTAGGATGTGGTGCTTCCAATGGAGATGGTAGTTCCTTCTCGAAGGCTATCCAGGCAGAATGGCCTTAATCCTCAAGAATACAATGAGGCCATAATAATGGAACTTGAGGCATTGGATGGGAAAAGATTACAAGCACTTGACCACATCATGATCCAGAAAAAGATGGTAGCTCGAGCTTACAACAAGAGGGTTAGAAGAAAGATTTTTGAAAAAGGGGAGCTCGTTTGGAAGGTGGTGCTGCCCATTGGTTCTAAAGACAAAGAATTAGGGAAATGGTCTCCTAACTGGGAGGGACCATTTAAGGTTCACCAAGTACTGCCCAGAAATGCCTAATGGTTATCAAGCTTGGAAGGAGAGCCACACAAAAGGTTCATCAATGGGAAGTACCTCAAGAAATAATTTCCCACAATGTGGGAAATGCTAGACATTGCCAAGAAAAAACTAAGGTAAGGAATGAGGGAATAACAAACAAAATAAGTCCCATTGACCACTTTTGGATTGGGGAAGATAATTCTAATAGTTACTTTGAGAGATAAAGTAGGTTGTTTTGGCCACTCTGTGCTCAAACCTTTTGTATTCCTCAATGTCATACTTGTTATACCCTTATTGTTTTATGAATAAATAAAATAGGTCCCATGACAACTTTGAACCTAGGGAAGTAGAAACTGATATTTGATTGGAAGGTTAAATAAAGGTCCCATGACTATACTCTGGATCGTCCCACTAATTAAGGTCATCGAGAAATGTGTATGAGACCAGCTTCTAAGATAGATTTAAGGAAGCCCCTTCGTCACTCTTCACCTAAAAAATACAAACTTCGTCAAGATTCCCTAATGATTCCCTAAGGAAGACTTCTTGACCACATCAATATTAGGGAAATAGGGGAGGAAATATATGAGTGAATAAGGTAGGCCTCTAGGTCACTGGGTACACATATTTCCCCAAACGTAGCACCTAGACAAGTTCATGTGAAAATATTATAATCACTTTAGGTTGGAGAATGAAATAGTGAATGGAAAGATCCTAGAATCACTCTAAGATCGAGGAAATAAAACCCTCATTAGAGTAAAGTAAAGTGGGTCAGAGCCACCGTACATTCAAAATACAAGGGCTAGAAATGAAGAAAACAAGACAAAAATAAAGCAATTTGGAAAAATGAATAAAGAAGTTATGCAAGTTGCAGTCATGGTCGCGACCATAGTATTTATGGTTGCGACCATAGTATTTCATGGTTGTGACCACAACAATTTATGGTCGCGACCACGGTATACCAAGGTCACGACCACAGCACATTGTTTTCAACATTTTGTGGTGTAGTCGCGACCACAACACTTAGTAGGATGAATCTTGTGGTGTAGTTGTGACCACAGCACCCTATGGGATGCATTTTACACTATGGTCATGACCACAATATATCAAGGTCATGACCATGGTATTTTATGGTTGTGACCACAATATTCTATGGTCACGACCATGAATATCTTCTACAACCACTGTTTTCCACATTTCTCAGTGTAGTCACAACCTTAGTCGAGACTATAGTACCTTGTGTGGAGAAATTTGCAATGTGATCATGACCACAGTATTCCATGGTCCTGACTATAACCCAAAGAGATGATTGAGGACTATGACTCAATGGAAGGGGATCTAAGAGCTGAGAGGAGTAAGGTCAAGTAGGCCTTTGGCCACGGTTCAGGAAGAAGGGTTTTGGTTTTTATCAAGTCCATCTCAATCATAATAAATAAATAAAGTAGGCCCTATGGCCACAAAACTGAGGGAATATAGCATCCTCAAAAGTGTACATGTCCCAACAACAATAATCATTCAAGAATTATTCAAAATAAATTTTCAACAAATATCCAAAGGTAGGCCTGATGCCACCTTGGTCCACCAATTCAGCCACATGCAAGAAGTGAGCATGTGCAAGTGTTTGTCAAACACACTCATCCAGAGGTAGGCCTAGTGCCACCTTGGTCTACTAATACAATGTCACGGCTGGTAAGTTCTTTATGTAGGGAATTGTCAGTGGTAGCACACATCCAAAGGCAAGCTTAGTGCTACCTTGATCCACTAGTTCATACACATATAGTAGTGCATCTATGAAAATGTCAGCGAGTTCCTAATATAACAATCAAAGAGGGTTGGCCAGTAGCCATCTGATCAAGAAAGGTAAGATTATTCAGCTTACCTAAAAGTATGATGACAAGATATAAAAGAGATGAGCTAGTATGGATAATGTCAAGGGACATGTCAAAATCAGTAACCATGTATGAAGTATTGAGGGATCAGATCTTAGAAAATCCAAAAGATCTTAAAGAGTCCCAGAATCCTGCAAGCACTCATGAAACACGAATCGCAATCGAGGTCGATAATAACCTTTCCTCATAGAGGATTGAAAATCACCCAAGGAAATGGTCTTTTGCTAGTACTTTAGACATTAAGCATGAAGAACCTCACCCTGTCGCATCATAGAACACAACTTGGCTTTTTCTCTCTCCATTTCTTCAACCAACAATCTGATTTGCTCTTCCTGAGCATGATACTCAACTTGTACTTCCTCTAATCTTTGGATGCTCTAGTCAATAGATAGGTTGGATTACTCATACTTCTTTTTTTTCCCCCTCGATTTCTCCAACTCAGACATCACTTGAGCATTCTCCTTTACCACATGCTTAATGGAAGAAAATACCTTAGAAGCACGGTGTAAAACCCCAGAAATGAAAGCCCCAACCTCAGGCTCAAGAGAAGCAGATTGTAACACTGCCATAGCTATGTGAAAAGCATTTTTTTGGACAGTGGATATGGAGAGAAGGTCTAAGCTCAGAAAATGACTAATAGTGGAGCGAGCAACAACTACATCCGGTTCGGTAGGAGGTCTAGATGGTGGCTCAACATGAGGAGTGGCTCGTCTAAAAAGGAGAGGTCCAATGAAGGAATTGCTCCTGCTTCAAGATGCAAAGTAGACCAAGGAGGGACCTAAGAAAGGAAAAGGTATGGAACCTGAAAGTTGATAAAATGAAATAAAGGAAAGGTAAAGTGTTCATAGGAGGAACTAAAGGTAAAAGAGCTAGAGGAGTTTGCCCAATGGAGCCTTGATCAGTTGAAAAATGGCCATCTTTAGATTCTGAAAGGTCGTTGGAGGAATGACCTCCCTCAAATGCCATGGAACTATCGTGTTTGTGATTCATCCCCAGAAAGACTATATTTCCCTTTCAGACCGATACACTCTCCTGGGCCAATCTCTATAGATCATCTTGGGCAAGGTTAGAAAACTAAGTCGCAAAGCTATCTTACGAGATCTCACAGCATTGCCTGGAGGAGGTATTCTTTACTATAGCCGGTTTAGATTGCTTGGGCTTATCAGCAGGAGGTTTAGATTGTTCAACTCCTTTCTTCAATTTTGTAGTAGGCCTACTAGAAGAGGAAGTGAAGCCTACATAACAAAAGTCAAAGCGAGAAATCAAGGTGAAAGTCAAAGGACTGATGCAAGAAACAATGAACAAAAATCCATATACCTAAGGAAGAAGGGTAAGAGATGATAGATCATCTAATATGACAAACCACTAGGCTAAGAAGGATTCTACATTTGACAACATAATAGTCTTGAGGCCACAGGTAGGAGTTAGGTAAGATTGGGTCAATTGCTCTACTAAGGCCGTGTTGACCCAAAATAATGTATAGATCAAATTTTTGCTACTCTTTCTAAAGGACTATTACCTAATGCCTAGTAAAGGCACCAAAAATTTGTTTAGACCAAATAGAACTTGAAGCTCATAATAAAAATGGATTTGTTAATGAATTTATTGAAGATTTATTTTGGTCATAATGATGCAAGTGCACAAGTCGTAAAAGTAATAAAAGTGGACCTATAAGTCCTGATATCGTTCCCATAGAGATTGAAAAGAATTTAAAGTTCAACTACCCCAACTACTTAAGTTCCGCACTATTTGAACTTCCATTTCATAAAATTTTCAGTAACCTAACTAAGAATTCCACTATTTGAATTTCTACATCTATAATAAAAGAAAATTTTAAAATCCTAGACCTAAACTGGACTGAACCAGATTATTGTTGGAAGTAGACACTATGATTTCACTGTTGTGAAATTATCAATTCCTGCAACATAATCTAATTATATTCTATCATAATTGAATCCGAATCATCAACAAAGCAAGGTAGTATAGTTTGGATTTCTCCTTTAACTATACTTTTGACTGATTAGAGAGTCATGTTCCAATTCGACATGTGTCTAACTAATTACTTGTAATCATTTCTTACACATCTGGTATTTTCTTTTCCAATACTTCACGTATTTCTTATGACCCAGCCTTCTTGCTTCCTGCAAGACAAGGCCACAATGCCGTATTTCTACAAGATGAATGATGTCTCATCCTTGAGATCTTAAAGAGTTCTCCCTTTCCTGTATTAGATCTAAGCTAACACAGGACCAAGATCATTCCTCCAGACCAAGGAGAGATCTCTAATTGATTAAATTAATAGATCACTAAATTAATTCTCAAACATGAGTAAATTTATTATTTATCTAAGTAATCTTTCGTAGTTTATTATTTCAATATTAGTTTAGCATACTCCCCAAGTAACTTCGCATCTCATTCTTAGAATTTCCATCTCTCGTATGTCACCTCGAAGGCCTCCCGAAAATCAGAGCTTATTAACGGCCCTTAAATGGGTGTAAGTTACTATTATCGGGAAAATTCACTTCAGCGAACAACACCATTCAAAACTCAAAATTCTCAATCCAAGAAATTTCAATTGTGCAGAAATGACCATAACTAACATCAGATCTTTCCCAACTGAAGTTGTGTTTTTGAAATCGACCACAAAGTGGAAGAAACACTGGAGTACAGTTTCAAATGTAATCGTAATCAACAAATAATAAATGAATTCCAACTTTTATCTATTTCATTAGATTCAAACAAAGAATCAAAATTGATCTTCAACAATTTAGCTCAATCCTAAACTTCTAAACAATCTATCAATGTGTCCAAAGAAACAAATTGAAATTCTACGCTAAATCTAATCTACCAAAAAAAAAAATAAAAAATAAAAGAAAAATATAATACAAAACAGTCCTCAGCTCCCCAAATGCTCTGGTTTTTTTCCGCCGACTGACTACGTCAGTTTCCTCAAATTGTTTCTATTTATAGAGCCCCAGAAGTTTGGGCCCTAAATTCATGATACATCAGGATCCCTAAAATTCTAGCCTCGATCGCATTCTCAATGCGGACCTCGAAAGTGTTGCTGCAATAGAGTTTTAGCGTTCTTTATCGTTATTCGCCATGATGCAAGAGGTCCACACACCGCTCCTCGTGGGCATCCTTCTTGGATTCAGTCGTGACAAAGTTTCCTTGGTCGCGACAATATTCTTTTCTTCAGCATATTCATTATGTCGCGACAGATCTTTCTTTGGCTCTTTGACAATCTGTCTTTCAAGGTCTTTCGTTCTATCCATTCTATGTCGCGACAATCTTATGTGTGATTACTGGAATAGTTATGTTGCAACATCCACAATTGTGTCGCGACAGTGTTTCTATGTAGCTTCTTCAAATTTGTGCTCAGAATCCCGCTTTATGTCGGGCAAGATAATCAAGCTGGGTTCTTATTGCAACAATGTTTCTTGTATTGTTAGCATTTCTGTTGCGACCAGGAAAGTCTGTCGCGACAGACTCTTGTCGCCACTTAACCTGATTTCTTGTTGCAGCTTCATTTTGAACTTGCGACATAGTCTCTTGGTGTTATCAATGTTTTCTGTCACAACTAAGTTTGTATGTCGCGATAAGACTTTTTCTATTCAACTTATCTTTGTGTCGCAACCTTGTTTGTTATGTCGCGACAAGACCTCTCTTCCTTGTGTTGGAATCTTTGTCGTGACATAGAAAAGTCTGTCACGACATTGATTATCTATGTTCATCTTATCTTTGTATCGCGGCCTTAAGATCCTTGTCGCGACATAGAAACATCTCTTCAACTTGAAGTATGTTGCAACATTCGATTCTTTTATTGCGACTAGGTCAGTTCATTAAGCAAGCATCACATGTCGCGACCTTATTTATCTATTGTAACCACTGGCTCTTTCTTCCATCATTGACATACATTAATTGTCATTTATAGAGGTCTTTCTTTCTCCTCGCTTCTTCTTCTGTCTTAATAAGCTTTTCCATGTTGTAATAATCACGTCGTGACAGAAGATCCCTTGTCGCGACAGAATTTATGCTTTCTGCCTGTTTCATTTGTCGTGACAGGAGCTTCTTTGTCGCGACAAATTCTTCCTGGTGTTGACATCCTTTTGAAAAACCTTGTTGCAACATAAACTTTTTGTTCCACTGAATTGTTAGATTCTTCATTTTCCGTCACGACACGCCGTTTTTGTCGGATGTAGCTCCTTTCTATTAGCTTGATGTTTGTCATGACAAAACTATGTCACGACATAAATCACAGAATTGCTCTTTTCTCTTCTTTCTTGCTGGAATTTTCTCATTTTTTAATTAAAACCTACAAAACACCAACTTGGTGAATATTCCATAATTTTCCATTAAAACATATCTAAATATATTAAAAATAAGCCAGAAAAATGGATTAAAAATAGATGAGTTTAAGACTCATTAGGCTACAGTATGTGGTTTTGAGGGTAAGGAAGAGAATGAAGGGATAAACTAAGAAAATCTGAGCTGGTGAACCCATAAGCAGGGCAAGTAGGGTAAGAAAACTATAGAAGAAGAAGAAGACATTTGAAGGGAAAAACATAACAATCCCAAGAGATCAAGACCCTAAAATATAGTGAGGAATGTCGATGACATTTAAAACTGTTACAAGGGGTGGAAGAACTCAAGACTCCGCTGCTGGGGATGGGCTGAAAATTGCCGCCAGTACGCCGAGACTAAGAATACCAAGCTTTGGAATAAAAGGAAAAGGGAGCTCTTAGTCACGGGCCTCAATGGATTGAGTTGCACTGAGAGACCCAAAGACATGGAGGGGAAAGAATCAACACCTAATAGCTCAGGGAAATAGGTAAAGAACCAGATTTGTACAAACCAAAGGGCTCCTCCTACCTTATGGTAAGGTACATCAATCACATACTTGCCCATGGCCTAGTACAAGGAGGTCATGAAAATGGTACCCAAAGCATAGGGCTGCCCAGTGGCAAGGGCCCTAGCTAGAGGAAGATACTCCATCGAAGGATAACCCGAATGGGGAAAAAGACAAAACGACAAAGAAGAACCTAAGCCAATGAATTCTGCACGTTTTCAGGGTAGGAAGAAACCCCGCTGAAGTTCACCACTCGTATGGTGGATGAGTAAAAAGTCCTGACGTGGAAAAGACTTCAAGATGAGAAAGTGATGGATCATGAACATCTAGAAGTACACGACCTCTAAACCTCGTTAGTGATTTTTGCAATCAGATAGATCAGATAAGCAATATAGCTCCACTTCAAAGTCTAAATATCGATCCCACAAGGAAGGGTGTGGTTTTATGTTGGCACTGAGTACCTCATTACTAAAGACGTTCACCATTTGAGCGACTGATGGTTGATGTAAAATGTGTTTTCTTAACTAAACTAAAACAAAACAAAACAAAAACAAAACAGGTATGGATCAATGTTCACTTATAAGGACTCGTTAATTCCTGGGAAGAAAGAGCTTGGCGAGATATTTAGGTTGGATTACCTCGCTGATGCATTTGATTTATATTTATGAAGTACTAATTAAGTGAATATATACTTATACTTGTCCAAGGAACACAGTATGAGGTTTACATTTTCGTGTCTTCCCTCAATTTCTCATACCAACTCCCTATTCTCTTTTCGGTCCATCTAGATCATTAAATGCATACTTTTCTAAGGAAGTTCTTTCCTTAGGAATCCTATTGGTCACCTCTCAGCCCATACAATAGAACTACCTAGACTACGCTAATATCGATTACTACTCAATCCATACGATCCTCACATACGTCGAGATGCTACTCCCATCGAAACTATCATATTAAGCATTCTCAATTCAGATTTCTTTGATTAGGTTAATTAGCATTCCTATTTAATTATTCACACTCCTTAAGAGATTCGAGACCATATTTTAGCATAACTAAGAGTCACCAAGGATGCCCAAGTACGGGATCAAAGACCCAACTCTCAACATGCATCGATTAATCAAAAACCCAAGAATCCCAAGCACTATACCAACCAACATCAAAGAAAGCACAAATTCACACAACCATTCTAAATATATCAAAATCATGTCTATTACATCCAAAATAATGAAAGAGATGAGAAGAGAGTGAGAGTTAGAGATACAAAAAGAATATGAGATGAGAACAGTTCCAAACTCATCTGTCAATGAGGTCCTCTAAATACGGGTTCTTCCAATATTACACCGTATCCAAAGTAGAATGAACAAAATCACAAACCCTAAAGTGGTTCAAGAAGAGAGGAGAACCTCTAAGAAGGGTGTTCATACTAAAATTGGAAACCCTAAACAAGTTTAAAATATATTTATGTACCTTGAAAAATGGGTTCAAAATTATCGCTGTCTAGCTCGCCGCCCTTCGCCCTAAGAAAGGCTTCTTTTCCTTGGCAAACCCGAGAGTTATCTTTTGATTTATGCTCCCTTTGCTGTATGGCTGATGGTTCGCTGCAACGAACCTCTCTCATTAGAGGTAAAGGGTAGCTTTCATGGCAAAGTGAACCCGAGGTTTACCCTTGCTTCTTAGGCTTCGCCGTGGCGAAGCTCTTCGCAAAGAACGCAGCAACCCGTCGTAGCTCGAAGAACTTCTTCACTTGATTTCTTCCATCACTTTGCTTGATTTTCCTTCTAGTCCTGCAAAACATAATCAAATGGGGGATTAGTGTAATCTTTAAGAATACTGCTGTGAATCTAGCATTTAGGTTACAAAAATATATGCAAAACAAGCTATAAATGCTAATAAGATTCACAACTATCAAAACCCTCAACAAGCAACCTAGTAAAGATATAAATGTCCTCATGGTGATGGATGTAGGACCGAAAGTGGGAAGGGTAAATGAATTAAACCCTGTAATCTAAAAACCTGTGTGGCGACTCATCAAACTAAATCAAGGGTTGGCTACCACCTCGTATTCTTTAATGAATTGGGCAATACCTAGGGATTCCCAGTGTTCCTGGAAATGAGGGGATAGTCTGTCTACCCAAGTGATCCAATCCTTAGATGCCCTAGGCCATGACTTCTCTCCCTCGTCGGTAGAGCCATGGGTCAAGGCTTTTTTCCAAGAAGATTCCGATGGGCGCGAGGATAGGGAAAAGGAAAATCCGAGATAGAATGTACCTACATCTCCAACCGCATGGGCGCTCCCAAACTAACAAGGAGGAAAATATGGTAGTGCACTAGAACACATGAAAAGAGTATTGGGCCAACCAAGGTAAGAGAAAATGAAAATGGAGAAATAAGAAGGAAAATGCCTTTACCTGAGAAGATTACTTCCAAATGCCTATGTCAGAAATGGAATTGAACTTGCATAGAGAGAACCAAGAAGAAATCAAGCGTATGTAATGCTATGAGAGATTGATAGGATAAGTTTTTTATGGAAGATTTTCAAATGACAATTATTTCCATGGTAACCTTGGAGCCTTGCAATCTTATGTTAGGAAGGTATATGAGAAGATCTCTTCAAAATACGGTGCATGACTCAATCTTAGATTCCTCAAGGCAGCATCTTCTAAGTGCATCGAATAGTAAGGTTGAGGAGTTACTTTTTCGATAAGCCCCACTGGTATACAAGATTAGATCGAGGAAAATGAGAGAAAACAAGATTTACATACAAAGGAGAAAAACTTCTTAAGAACTGCACTCGCTTCCCCGATTAACTTTTTCTAAGTGAAAAAATGGAAGGATTTGAAGCCCTAAAAATCTAAAAAAAAAAAAGATCTTGATGTTTAAGGATTTTTTTTCGGTGAAGACCGAAGGATTTGGAGTTCTAAAAACCAAAAAAATATTTTTTTTTCTTGCTATTTTAGGGATTTTTTTTTTTTGGTGAAGAATGAAGGATTTGGAGTTCTAAAAATCGAAAAAATGTTTTTTCTTGGTGTTTAAGGATTTATTTTTTTTGGTGGAAACGAAGGATTTGAAGTTCTAAAAATCGAAAAAATTCTTGATGTTTAAGGATTTTTTTAAGGTAGGAACAAAGGATTGGAGTTCTAAAAACCGAAAAAATATTTGTTTTTTCTTAATGTTTAAGGATTTTTTTGGTGAAGAACAAAGGATTTGAAGTTCTAAAAACTAAAAAAAATTCCTAGTTCTTGGAGATCCTAGGAATGCTCTTTTTGTGACACCCCAAAATCCGGGGTCCTGCTGGACCAATCACAACCTGCTAAAAATTCATGACAAGGCAAGAACCCGATACTACACCAGCCAGGTCTCCTCACGAGACCCATAATTTAACTAAAATCGAATAGAGTCTCCTTTGTACGGGGAGCTCTACCCAAAATACAACCTGTACAAAACATAGTAACATGGCCCATCTGAAGCCTTATATAATACAATGACTCCCACCGGCCCAAATGACCACATATTGTGTGGTCTATTATTTATCCATGTTCATTTAAAACATACAAAGTTATATTTAAAACAGTCCCATAAGAATTTAATTACAATTCATTTTATACAAAAATACATGCTATAATTAGTTCATTCCTAGCATCTTTATAAAAAATTTTACAAAGCCACAACCCGGCTTTCTTCACAATTACGGCCTCAAGTGAGCGCCTCACAAATTCTGTTCTCTCAGACTAAATGGGGTCCCATAAAGGTGAGCTATGCCCGTGAGAATAATTTACAGAGACTACTCCCCACCTATGCACATACAATGTTCACGACATTTCGTACCACACCCCAACAAGATTATGTAATCCTCTAGGGTTGGAATTCTACATGTCATGCCATGAAATGAGACGACTCACCCATGCACCTGTGTCCTCGAGTCATTACCAACTCCCCACCACACAATGCAATGCCAATGCGATAAACTCATTCGATGACATCCAATGGATCATTTTCAAAACCAATTTCATTTGTTTATAAACAAAAAGCTTTTTGGATGATACATCACAATGATCATTTTATATTCAAATCCATGCGCCTTGTGTGGGTAGCGGATTTTCAGGTGTCTCACGCAGCTCCAAACTCAAATACTTTTACTTCGCCTTCTCACCACCGGGACTATATCTAACCATAATTAGCGGAGGGGATCTATCCCTTCTTGCTGATACCCGGCACATATTTTCCGTTTCATGCAACTGTGCAACTTTGTTGGACGTTGGCCCATTTATCGAGCCCACCCCTCAATCACCCAATGTGGTGATTGATTTCAACCATGCACTCACCCCCATGAAATGCGATGTTTCCCGTGCATATGCAATGTGATGCACCATTGCATGTCTATACCATGTCACATATATGATGAATGTTATATGGACAACTCTACTCAAGCATATCACCAATGCATCATGAACAATTATATCAATAAACATATAATGTCCATACAATACTTCATTCTTGTCAATCTATCATGCACGCATATATCAACATCAACATACAACGTGTCATTCCATATTATGCAACAATACCCTCATAATCAAGCCATAATAGACCACAAAATAGTTCCGAACTCAGTTCAGAAACTAGTCCCCTAACAGTCCCAAAAATTGGATACAAACCAAGTGAAAACCTAAGTCAGAAGAGCCCCGTGAAATGGACCAACTTTGAGTCAGATAGGTCCAATTTGGGGATTCAAAAACTTATAACAATTTTATAGATGCAGCTATAATTTATGAAGGACACTAGTCTAAATTCTCTCTTTTTCCAACAGGAAATCCGGGCTCCCAAAATTTGGACGTTGTATGGAGTCAAAAATGTGGCATCCTATGTGGCGCCCCTCGGAAATGGACCATAACTCGAGTTATAGAGGTCCAATTTGGGTGATTCAAAAGCCTAACATCAAGTTCACTGATGCAGCTATAATTTCCAAGAAAAGTACTAGTCTAATTTCCCTATTTTTCTAGACCAAAAATCAGTCCCAAATAGAACACTTTGTGCAACAATCAAATTTTTGATAAATATGTGAGCACCAAATTCCATCCACCAGAATATGGTCATATTCTAGACTCAAAGAGCTTTCCATAGAGTCAAAGAACGTGCGAATCGGAGTTCGGACAAGAAAGATATGATTGTTTAAAGTTGGAGGCTTAAAGGGGTGCAGGGGCTACGCAATTGCACCAAAACCCATGCAATTTCGTACTCAAGGCCGCAGCTTTAGCTTCTCCATACGAGCAGCCATCAGACACAAAATTTTGACCCAAAACAACTCCTTAAACATGCCCTAACCCCGTCCCAAGTAAAACCACAAAACTAGCCACCAAAACCGTCCGAATTAAAGCCACAAAACATGTCATAACATGGCACAAAAACCATCCCAAACTCAGCTACAAAACAATCCCAATTCAGCCCAAAGGTAGGAATAAATCAAAATAAAAATAATCCCTACCTCTTGGAGCATAGGAAACACTGTTAGGAAGCTTCAAAACACCTCCTAACCCGAAAGCTTTGATTTCACCCAAATCTCTTCTTTTGGATCTTCTATGAAATTCCTCCTCCTTGGTACCTGGGCGCATAGCCCTCTTGTCGAGTGATGAACTTTAGGGCTCTGCCCGACGACCCTGATCGACGAAATCCTATGATCGCCGAAGGAAACCTTCTCTCTCTCTTTTTCTACATTTGAAAAATCAGAAATGGGAGATCTTTTATCCTAAATGAGATATTTTCCCATATTTATACTTTGGATACGTGGCTCACGTTGCGCCACGTGTCCCCCTTACCGTTTTACCATTTTTCTTAAAATTTGCATTTTCAATGCTTACACTTTTTAGATTATTATTTCTATATTGAGGATGAACTTCAATATTCCCTTTAGAATTCTTATGAACATTCATCGCAAATAACTTAGTCAAAAAGCGATGGATTTACTCACCTGCAAGTGAGGTGTGCTCAATGAGGATGGTCGAAAAAATCAAAGCTTCGAGGAACAGGAGCCATGGGTGGACTGAGAAAAGGCTTTGCAGAAAATGGAGCAAATGTTTATAGTAAACGCCATTCAAAGAATGGTCTCACATTCGCCCGATGTGATGGTGATGAAGAATAGAACCCGTGAGTGCTGATCTGGGCCGAGATATGAAAGAAAGAGGAGAAATAAGTAGAAAATAGGAGAATGTGGAAGGATTCAGGTACATAAATAAAAGGGATTTCTTCCTAGGGACATTTCAAACTACAAAGGAGAGTCTTTGACGAGAAGGAACTAGTTGTGTAGGAGGGAGGTCGTGCCACAGGTTTGAAAGAAAATCGCGGAGGCTTTTCTCGAGGCTACTTTAGCTTTCAATCAATCGATTTCAGTTTGATTGTTCTTTTTGGTTAACCACATCCAAAGGTAATGTGCACTTAGTCTTATGATAAAAATAGTGAGCAACAAAAGAAACCCTTTGACATATAAAAGCGAATACATATAAACACGCATCTATGGGCCATATCAGAGTGCAGGGGGCAATTGTCGACATCATAAATAAAATTTTGGGGTCTAAATGGTATTTAAATAATTGCCTAAAAGGTAGTGGATAATACTGCCGGGACAAATATGTCAAGCCCAAACCATACGAGCCCAACCTAATTCGAGAAAGCCCAAGCTCATGGTAATCAACCCATGGAAAGGTCCCCAAAGACATTTATGAAAATTTTAAATTTGTCAAAGCTACTAGTCAAGAATATTGAGACTTTTTCTCAAAGGTGAAATATGGAGGAGACTTTTTCTTCAAGTCAAGACATGGCAGAGTATGTGGGCCATAGTGGAAAGTTACTTGGGGAACAAGACTTTGCGCTGAGACATAGACAATTATCAAGAAAGTCGGCCGGCATACTCATAAATGCCTATAAAAGGGAATCAAAGCATCAGAAATAGGAGCCAACTTTTAAACACTCAAAATCGAGCAAGCGCATTTCAACATTTCTTTAATTTTTCTAGAAGTTCATCAGCCTCTTTTCCATATTCTTAGCTTAGTTTTACATGTTTTTCTTTACAAGCATTTTTTACTTCAAAGCTTTCTATGACACCCTAATTTCCGGGGGTCCTATTTACAACCCATCAACCCGCAGAAACCTATGGATATCGGGTGCCCTGATATCACACTCACATGTCTCATATATTGAGACCTATTGATGAGGCAAGTTTAAACACTTCAAAGTCAGACTGGCTCCTGCCTTACGTTTTAGCTGCTTATTTCGCAGCTTAAATACGCATTTTGATAGCCCGACATCTGATTAGTGCAATCGCGTGAATGCAGCAATCAGGTGAAAAGTAAGGCCTTGGAAGTACTGAGCAGAGGATGAAAGTGCATAAAGATGGCTGGAACGTCGCGACGTTCCAACGTCGCGACGCCCCAACATCGCGACGCTCATCGCGCGCTGCCGGGGTGTTATTCGCCGATCGCCTAACGCCGCGACGCTGCAACGCTGCGCGAGCATCCAACGTCGCGAACGTTGTAACGTTGTGTATCGCCGTCAAGCAAATTTCGCTTCTCTCATCACAGTGTGTGGGATTGCATCGTGATCGCTCGGAAGATTATGACGAGGAAATTAGCACGAAACACAAATAGCGATTTCACCAAATATCATCTTCTTTCGATAAAGATCGATGTCGATCACCATATTTGTGTTTCTCGTCGAGTTCTGTGATTTATACTTCGGTGTTGCCGTCGAGCTGCATGGCTCAGTATTCGCCGCTTATACTTGTTAACATCGCTTATGACTGCGAATCATTATTGCGATAACGCTAACACAATATGAGTTTTGTCGGGAGATCCGTACTTAGAGATGGGGACAGGATTCAGCGTAGCGTTTCTTCGGTTGATTTCGCAAATGGCATACGTGGGTGGCACTAAGGCCAGAACATTTGCTACTTTTCGAAAGATGAAGTCGTGAGAGATACCTCAACATTAAATAGGCGAGCAGCTACCTTCGGCATAGGGTATTGCATCAAATACACAGTTATAAATAAATAGATTATCATCATTTAGATATAATCCATCGAGTGGCAGAGATTAGTTCTAGTTATTATGCTATTCATATATTACAGTTTATTTGCTCGGGATATTAAATTTTCGTTACTGGGCTCACTTATAGAGTCTGTATAATATTAAAAGCCAATCTTCGTATTAACAATATTTAAGCCTTCGTGACGATATTCGCACAGGTGTTACTATACAATTGCACATAAAGAAGAGCTTATAATACCATGGCCCGCCAAGTTTTTGGCACCAAAACCCTGACAGTTAAAAGCGTGGGTGTATATATGCAGCTTCATGTGCCAGCGCACGCCGCCGCCTGCAATATAAGGTACCTATGGTGCGGATATCGATCCACGGGGATAAGTGTTGTTGAGTATAGAGATTGGATTTTGAGTATTATCTGGATATAAGTGTTGTGTGAAAGAGTACTAGTGTCTGAACTTAAACTAAACTAACTAATTTTAATGAATTACTGTATAATGGAGACTACATATGTCTCCCTCGCTAATTTCATGGATTATATCCTAAATATGATATTAATCGCTATTTATAACTTATTAATGGCTAGGTGATTCTGCTTACGAAATAATCTCTCTCTCGAGGTGCATCCGCCTCTATTTCGCTAGTGGGGTAAAGGTCGGAGCCGTATCTCTACCCCAACCCGATACATCCGAATGCTTAAATGTTCTAACCTTAATTGCCACCCTGGACCTAATATCTCTATTTACCAAATCAACCGGTCGCCTGACATTCAGATCCCCCCCGGTATCCCCATCTCTCGAATCTCTGACTTCCAAGATAGTCATGCTAATGTCACGACATCACCATGTAAATGATCTACGATATAAAGCAGATGTTAATAAATTATAAACTAATTTAATAAATATAAAAATAATGTAATTTTTAACCATGCAATCGTGATGGTGTTCAACAACACCCTAGGTATAAATCTAGGAACATACCAACGAGAAAACACAAATAGTTAATCTATAAAACACCGCCTCTCGGTCTCGAAAGAAAGAAGATACAAAACGATGACTTTCTCCAAGGTCAAACTCGCTACCGCGGATTTCGTGCCCTAGTTCCCGCACGTCCCCACCTCCGAACCCCGATCCCGACTCGGGTCCCTCGCTTTTAATGATGGAGAGGCAAAACTAGTTACCGACGTCGCTGAGCGTCAGAACGCCGCGACGCTGGAGACGCCGCGACTTCGAGACGTCGCTGACGTTTAGACGCCGCGACGCTGTCGCTTGTTGACTTTATATATTGACCCAACGCCGCGACGCTGGGGCATCACGATGTGGGATCGCCGCACGCCGGAACGTCGCACGCTCCAGCCCATCTTTATGCACTTTCATCCTCCGCTCCAAAATGCTTCCAAAGACTGCCCTTTTCACACCAATTGCACCTGCATTCACACCAATTGCACTAATCAGAAATCGAGCTATCAAAATACGTATTTTAATGCAAAATAATGCTAAAAAAATAAGACAGATGCAGGTATAACCTGAGTGTTTTAGGCACTCATCACCTATTCCTGTATAATTTTATTACAAATATCCCATTTCTTATAAAAATTCACAAGAGTTTGATGTACAACTCTTATACACTTTTTACATGCCAAAATTAGATTATTCTAATATATTTTACAAAATGCTTATCAAGGCCACAACCCGGCCTTTATTCTGCACTCACTCGCCAAGGAGCACCGTCTTCTTGCACTGAAAAGTGGGGATCCCACGATGGGGTGAGCAAAGCCCAGTAGTGATAATCTCCTACAAGGGTTACTCCCTGATTCGAGTGTAGTAGGGTATGCCGGAATCAACAAAATTTATAAACCTAAACCTCCTACTGCCGTACCATAGCTATTGCAGTATAGTGGTTCTAGGGTCGAACACAGGGATGAGTTTTCTTTGCACAAATGACTTGCAATTGAGGCCAAAATGGTGAATTCAATTTGGATTCAGGGTTTTTGGTAAAAACAATGGGGGTTTAATGTTCGAAAACTGAAAACAAGGTGAAGAAAAATATAAAAACTCCTCAAGCATCTGCCACTCGGGCTCAAACTGTTGCAACTAGCAGGTCCCTGTCCCTTCCTCGCGTTGGAGAGGATGACCTATAGTCATTTCCCAAACCGAATCTTCATGTGACACTAAAAACTAAACCCTAATAAATTCCCTTTTGAGATATAACAGCATTTATTAGACATAAATTCTTCCAAACAATTAAAACTTATCTCCTTGATCTACCCTACACTAACAAATAGATGGAAACTAAATGAATCTCAGTGGATCTAGTAATAAGCATCCACTGAACCTTAAAATATTGCCAAATATTGGTCAATCAAGGTAGATATAAGGGATTTAATCCTAAAATGAGAGATAGAAACATAAATGACAATAAATGTTTACGTTAAAAACAAGAGAACCAATAGTTTACCTCAAAATCCTAGCCTAGTAGCCCTACTCTTCAAGGAGAAGAGGGGTTTAGTCAACCATCCCTTGAGTTGTCATCTGCAAGGGTTGTTTGGTAGCCGAGAAAGTGGAAGAAAAGGAGAGGGAAAACTCCGTGCCCCAAGTACTCAGATTAAATGCGTAATGAAGAAGATGTCTTTACGCCAGATTAAATGGGCTTATATAGCCCCAACAAAGCAAAATTACCAAAATACATGGAATGTACTCACGGTTACGTGAAGGGTATTTTAGAAAAGTTACAAAATGGTCAAACTGGGACCATCGTGTCAGGAGCCGGAGAGCAGTTGCGAATTTTTCGCAACCTTGCAAAATTTTGCAGATTGCCCATTTTCTCCTGTTTTCTACTCCTCTTTCCTTCGGTTTATGATCTACAATACTGAGTTTAAATCGGATTCTTCGTGCTTGAGTTGACTCAATAATTTTGGCAAGTTTCGCTTGCAAAAACTACAAAAATAGCCACAAAATGAGATCAGTAGCATAGCCGGGACCTTAATGTGCAAATCGAAAGATTAAGTTGATTAGGCACTCCAAAAAGTGCTCAAAACCTCTAATAAACAGGTTTAAATAGCACTATTCGGGGCACTAATCACTCCCAACCGACATATCATAAATTCCTTAGCAATGAAAGAAAGAAAGAGCAACAAAACAGAAACAAAATTGTGTTCTCAAAATATGGTATTTCAAAAAGTATGTAGATGAGTAATGCCTAACCCCCAATGAGAATCCCCGAAACCCTGCCCAATAACCATCTTGAGAGAGTGAATTCCATACAAAATTCAACATCTAAAGAGTTTCCTTCTATAGAGAATCAACCTAGAACTTCCACCAAAATCTAAGTGTTTATATGATTAGTTTTCAACAAAAAACTGCCAAACTGCACTCTCCCCCCCAACCAAACTATTGTCATAACCTAGCACACTAACCGACCTAAATAGATCAAGACCCACTCTTATTCCACAATTCATTTTGTGTTGCAAGGGTGCAATGCTGAGGAGTCAACTTCACCAAAGTCCATGTAACGGGGATCCATCTTTGACTCCCAGCCACTTAAGGCTTAGGGCATCAAGTCATAAGGATTTTTCAACAACTAACTCTTCAGGTTCACCCCGGACTTCAAATGATTTCGAAACTCTAGCACCTACAACTTGCTAAACTCCACCTATTCACCCGTGTAGTAAGCACTAAGTCGGTGGCTCCCAACCTGGGCTTAGTGGCACCGGCTTTAAATTCACTGCAGATACCCTCGGACTGCTCTAAGCTTTAAGGCAAAGCATTGCAAATTTTCTTTTCTTTTTCTTTTGTTTTTCCTTTTTCACTTCTTTTTATTTTAGAAGACTCACTGGGCCTTCTTCCAACTGGGTCCTTAACATATTAAAAGTGGTCAACAAAACTAGGGCCGACTTTTCAAGATTTAGAGGCTGCATGCTTTTCCGCTACTGTTGAAACCTGATGTGTATAGTGTGTGGTTAGCTAGAGGTGGAATAAAAAGGTCGAAAGCAACAGGAATTCAATTGATTATCCACTCAATTAGGCATGGAACTAATCTAACATTAACAGAATTGGACAATGTTTCAACTTTTCAAACTACAAGGTAGGTAAAACACAGAAAAATGGGTGTGATTTTGAAACTGGAATTGTAAGCTGTATGATATGTATAAAAAGAGATATGACTATATTTTCGGCTTTACAAAAAGAAACTAACAGCTTCACAACCAAAACATACAGCAAGCCACTGAACAAAACAAAATGGACTTGCTCATAAAAGCAGTAAAAACATAAATGTAAAAGCCACTTCCTTCGCTAACTCTCCCCCCATAAAATGTCACATTGTCCTCAATGGGGCCTTGACAAGTTAGAGTATGAAGCATACCTCCTCAGCGCGAGCAAACTATGGGATGTCATCCTCCGCCTCAAGGTGGCCGAGGAGCCACTCCATGAAGCCGGGAGGAGAATCACGTTGTCGCTAGCATGTCCAATGAAGCCGTAGTGGGTCTCCGTGGGTGGCTATCGCCGGTGCCGCCGGAGGATGATCCTCAAGAGGCCCGGCGCAAGTACCGATGGAGAGATAGGAGGTAGGCCTGTGACTCGCTAACTGCACTAGGACGGGCGTGGTTCTATGTAACAGAAGGGCTCGTGCATGTCATCCTCTCAACTAAAACTCCGTGGTGAGCAAACTACAAAAAGATGCCGACATGGCCGGTAGAAAGGGATCGCATCCATAATAGTGAGAAAATCTCGAGTGGATATGAAGATATGCTACGGTGGTGGAGTTGATGTACTAGGTCCATATGACGCTAGGAGGAAATGAGGCAACGCAGGTGCAGAGATGTCGACGATGTAATGCAGCGTTGATCGCCGGAGCACACTGTGTGGCGACCGAGCCCAGCCCCAACCCGGCTATAGTCCGAACCGAAACCCTCGGACGCTGGGCGAATCCACGAAAGTCATTAAATCAAATCCCTTTAGTTATCGCTTTATTTAATTTGGTTTTCAAAAGCCATTTCGACCAATCCCCGCTCAACCGTGTCACTGACCGCTTTCCGAGCTCCTACATTCGACATTTCCAATTATCTTATCAAAACATTTGGCTTATTTTATTCATTTTTAAATTTTGTAATTTCGCGGAAGCAATTCATTTTGGCAAGCCCATAAAACATTTACAATTAACAAAAGATTCATAACGTTTACATTTAACAAAATGCCTTTTACAAAATAATGATCTAGAGTTCAAACTGCTTTTACAAAATGTCAATGTTCGGAAGAAATGGAGTATTTATTATGACTGAGCATACCCGTACTCCTTCTCTATGACTCGAGCCTCGATCTGGTCTTGCTTCGATGTCTATCACCTCCCACTGCCAGCATTGATAAAATAATACGCCAAGCATTTTCATGCTTAAAGGGTTCTATACAAAGCTCAGACATTCCATTTTGTTCATATTATTCATGCATTTATCAAAAATAATGCCTTTTATACAATATCGTTGTAATGTAAAGATACTTATACAAATACACTTTTCAATACCATCAAGCCGTTGTTCATGATGATTCCACATATAACTATAGAATTCGACATCCACGATGCATTCAAGGTGAATCCTCGCCTATTTTGTCATTCAAGAGTAATGTGGTTCACATTCAATATTACCGCCTCACATATGACTATAGAATTCGACATTCACGACAAATTCGCTTTGGTGAATCCTGGCCCCGTTTGTCATCTCAAGAGGCCGTGGATTCGCTTCAATATTACCGCCTCACATATGACTATAGAAGCCGACATTCACGGCTGCATTCGCTGCGAATCCGGCCATGTCCGGCCATTCAAGAGCAATGCGGATTTCAAGATTAGACAACACGACACTTCATGACGACCCATTGGTGAATCTTCGCCATGCTACCGTCCAATAATACGCTTCAAATCAATTTACTTTATGCAATGAATTCGCCTTGTAGCTCAAATACACGCATACATGCAGATATTTGTCAAACATTTCAAATACTAATCATTCAAATCGATATATATGCATATTTCGCAAATAGAGAGCAATATGAGAATAAAGGGCGTGTGGTGAACAAACTAGAATAAAAAACAAGTATAGAACAAACTGGAATAAGATCAGTTATAGAACAAACTAGAATAAAGAACGGGTATAGAACAGACCAATTATCGATTCCGTTTCTTTCTCGATGTCAATCCTAGCGTCACATCGCCTTCACCCGCACCTAGTCAAATACAATTTATTCAATTCTTAGTGATTAAGCAAATAATCATACTAAAACGGAATATCGCGAGGCAAAGAGAAACTTTGAGGAGACGGTGAGGTACTTCGCACGTTTTACTTTAGCCTCATTCTTATTCCTCTAAGAGTCTACTTTATCATAAATTGGAATCATTTCAATCGGATTATCCTAATTCAAAGTTATGGCATTTTCATGCCAACTAATACCCCCACCGATTACATCGTATCAGTTTGTATTGCTCATTTTTCCGGTCTTAATCATGTTTGACTCTAGGTCATTGTACTTTTTTAAAGCTAAGGTGCTAAGGGTTCTATTCCAACCTAATCACCTAATCAAGACCAAACTCAAGTTACGTCCTAAAACAACCCAGACTACTCTATGTTCAAAGTCGAACCAGAATTTGGTTTTGAGACATGGCCCCACTTTTGAGTGAATTTTTAGGCCACTTAGGATCAGAATTTGGTGATTCCTATTCTTTAAGTTTGGTTCTCCCTTGAAAGCTCATTTTACGTAGCCACTAGAAATCACCAACCTGATAAGAAATGAAAGTTATGGCCAAAATACGAAAAACTGTCAAAATAGGAAAACCAAAACAGGTGCTCTGCAGACACCACCGTTCATGTACCTAAGACACTTTTGTTGGTGGGTGTGTACTCCAGACACTACTGTTCATGTACCGGTACACCAAAATTGCCCAGATTTTGTTATTTTTCCCACTTTGATGCCAATTCACTCCATACAACTTATAATTCATAATACCTAAAACCAACTTGAATTCATCTAAACAATTCCACAACACTTAAATTGGTGCTATGGAACCTCAAACACAAAAAACCCAGGTGAAAATCCAAGAACACTACCTAAGGGTCCACTAATTCTTTATAAACCACATAAATGTGATGATTCCATGGTTATTTTCCACCACCTGGGGTTTTACTCTCATAACCCCAACAATTCAAAGGTTTGTGTGATCTTTACACAAAACCTAGACCAAAGAAGCATCTAATCTCCATACCCAAAAACCTTAGGATTCATATCAAAAACCCAAAAATAAGGATTCCATACCTTGATCTTCTTCTCCTCTTCCTTCTTCTTCCTTCTCTTCCTCCTCCTCTTCTTGGCTCTCTTCTTTTCTCACCAATCGTGGAGCCCTAGCTTTGGAGACCAAATGAATTTTTGGTTTTTGTTTTTCCCATTATTATAACATCAAGTCTCTTCTAATTACAATTAAGTCCTCAACTCTTTAATTTTTCAAATTGTCACTTATGTAATTTGTATCAGCCCATCTCTACACTTAATGATTTTCATATTCATGTCATATTTGCTAAATGACCATTGCAATTCCTTTGTTCTCATACACAAACCCGTTCAATAAATTTATCACTTCATACTTGTCAATTTACCAAATTTTCTTAAAATCCGAGTTTGTTTGATCTATACCGTAATCATATAATAAAATTCTATTATAAAATCTCTAGGGTATTTTTGGCGCATACCTCTCCCCTCACTTAAGAAAATTTCGTCCTCGAAATTTACCTTTTAGTTAAACAAATACGGATATCGGGTCGTCACATCATTTCTTCACTCTCCCAAGTGGCTTCTTCGGTCTTGTGATTTCTCCACAACACTTTGACTAGCGGAATCTTCTTATTCCGCAATTCTTTCACTTCCCGAGCCAAGATCTCTACTGGCTCTTCTGCATGTCAAACTGCCTAAGCTCAATTGTCTCCGCACTCAAGCATGTCGGATCCGAACGATACCTCCGTAGCATTGAGACATGGAAAACATTATGGATCTTTTCCAAGTCCGGAGGTAATGCTAATATGTATGCTACTGGACCCACTTTTTCAATTACTCTACGTGGCCAATAAATCTGTGGCTCACCTTGCCCTTTTTCTCCCCGAATCTCATCACCTTCCGCGATACTTTAAAACACTTTTTCACCGACCTCTTATCGATCATCTTTTCTCTTCATGTCTATATGACTTCGCCTGCCTATAGTGATTCGTACACAAAGAGGGTCGAGCTAAAAATCAACAAAATTTATATACACCTAAGTTCTACCATCGTCGTAGTCAAGCTACTCGCAAAGATAGCTGGTCTCAGCCTAACACGGATGGGTTATCCTAAGAATGATACTATTATGAAAATGTAAGGCTTTCTATTCGGGACTTTTTGGATTTCGTTTCAAAAACAAGGGAAGTAGGTTAAGAACCGAGAAATTGTAAAAAACTGAAAATGAAGTGTGAAAAGTTAACTTTGAAGATTTAGGTCACTTCAACTGGTAAGAGGCAAACAAGTGTCCCTGTTTTATCCTCGCTATGACATGCAACCTATAGTCCAAGGCATAACCGGATCTATGTTTAACTAGCAAACCTCACCCTCAAATCAACTCCTATTCGAAATAACACAGTAGCATGCATCTACGGCCCCCTTTTACCCGCTTCAAACCCTAACATTCAATATCATCCTTTAGGCTCGTAAAGACCATCTAATGAACCACGCATCTAGCAATAAGTATGCAATCAGATCCCTAAGCATGAGAGAGCACAAATCAATAACATTCAATGCTATTCAACCCTCAGCTGAAACCCTAACATTTAAATATCATTTCGTAGGCTCGGGGAAGACTCATCAAAGAACCACAAAGGCATCTAGCATTAAGTATGCACTGTGATCCTAAAGCATGGAGAGTATTGGCCAAATCAATAACATTCAATGCTATTCAACCCTAATTTGAGAAGATGGGGTCATAAACACAAGACTCCATGGCTTTTAACACAAGAGGACAACATGCATATGCCCCACCACTGCCAGCTTCCTTCCTTCAAAGAAAGGAGGCTTAGCTGCATCTCGAGTTGTCATCCCCAAGAGGGTGTTTGGTGTGCCAAAGAAAGTAAGAGAAAGAGAGAGAGAAGAGAGAAAAGCAAACCTAATTAAAATACGAGACTCACTTACAAAAAATGAAAACTTACAAATTTCTTCTCCCAAATTCCCCGCCAGTGGTTACAAAAAGGGAGGGCTTCATATAGCCACCTCATACATGAAAATATTTCAAAAAGCTTAACAATTTGGCTAAATTTAAGGACAAGAGAGTAATACACCAAATTTAAAGTCGGTTGGCATTAAATACAAAAAAACATGATTTATAAGGTGCTTGAATTTCGCTTAGGATCGAAGAATTTCGCTAGGCAGCGAAATCACCATGCATACGAAATAGAAAATTTCGCAAAGCTCGCAATTTCGTTAGCTAGCGAAATTTCGCTTAGCTTAGCCAGCTCTATGAGTAGCGAAATCATGAATTTTCGCTAAGAACAAAGGCTCTAGCCAAATCCAACCGGGGTTTGGTCTAGCAAGGGGAGATTTCGTTTAAGGTTGCAATTCTTCACCAGCGTAAAATTTTTCGCAACTCTAGCGAAAAATTCCGTCGATCTCCACTGCATTTCATCCTCGTTTTCAACTCCATCAATTTTTTCTTCACTTTACCTTCAGTTTTCATCATTCGCTGGTTGATATCATACTTGAGCCTTCAAAACTTCATGATTCATCATACATCCCGAATGAGTTGAAACTTCTAAAGTGCGCAAAACCTGCAAACAAACGGCAAAAATACTCAGCACATGGCAAGTTACCAAGAAGACTTGAACACTTCAATTGGTATAATGACATGATTAATGCGCAAAAAGTACTCAAACCATTCAATATAGGTTCAAAATAAAGACTTCGCATTAAATCTACCCCCAACCGAAACGCTAGTCCCTTAGCAATGCAAAAACAAAAAGGAGATGGATGTAGTGATTTTCTGCAGCTATGATTCAAAAAGGTTTATCTACATATAAACAAAGATTTCTTTAAATTGAAAACTGAATTCAAACTTGAAAACCGATATGAAAGAACCAAAACCATACAAGAACAATTTCAGGTCAATATTGGTTCCATGATTCTCAACTTGAATTTCCACCTAAGTCTAATGGTTCTTTATGTAACCAGATTAAGTCAATAAATTGAAAAATTTGTTCCCTCTCCCCTCACCCAACAACACTGATATGCCATAAGTTGTTGAACAACCTAGATAGGCTAGTTACACTCTTTCTCGCTTTATTCAAACTGATATAGATGCACGTTAAAATTCGACTTCACCAAAGTCCGTGTAACGGGGTCCAACATGACTCCCAACCAATTAAGGTTTAGAACAGCCAAAGGATCATCGACCACAAACTTCAAAGGCTTCACCCCTGACTTCGTATGACTTCAAAAATCAAGCACCTAAAATTGCCAAACTCTACCTATCCACCCATGTAACTAAACACAAAATCGTGAATTTACCCCAACCAATTAAGGCTTGTGTGGCATCGTTTCAAAGGCTGCCTATATACCCTCTTACCTGTGTCGTTTCAAGGCAAACTTTCACGACTTTATTTTTCTTTTTTTTCTTCTTTTCTTTCTTTTTCTTTTTTTCTTTTTGCTTTTTCTTTTCTTTTTTTCCTTTTGGAAGACAACATTGGTCTTCAAACGCTGGTAACTCAAAAAACTATCCTAGTTACAACATACCTATAAGGCCTGGCTGTAAAAGGAAGGAGAAGGACCACAACCTATTGAAACGATCCGAGGCGTGAATTAGCATAAAGGGGGAGATTTTCAAGTTGGAGCATGTCGGAACTGCAGACCATCAAAATTGACTCAAGTACAATCATCTGACATAGAGGTGACAAACAAAGGCTTCAATTTCCAACATAAAGCAATTCAATCATTCATCTGGGGCACCAATTGTTCAATTGAAAGAAACATTTACACTGCAAAGGTACAAACATGATATGTACAAAGTCAGATATATATAAACCCGAATAGTTTTTGATATAGCCAAAATGGCTAATGGCAGCGAATACAAAGCTAAACATTAAAAATATCACCGCTACTACGCGGCTAATACATAAATCCTAATCAAAATCGTGAGGCGCTTGATAAAGTCGGTAACTATACAAAATCATAAGAGGACCTAACCACCTCACTATTGTGGTGGTGCGGTGGTGGGTTCAAGCCGCCGCTGTTGCAAACAAAACATCCAAATAGGCAATGGTCAGTGGGCTCCTCTCCGATCAGTGGACACGAGAAGACCCAGTGGGTCAAGTAACTGTGTCGCATGGAATGGCACTGGCCAACTCGATCCCGGGTCATCAGAAGTCATGGTAGTGAGCAGATAGCATCCATCACACCGGGGCCATTTCGAGCCGGCATGACCAGACCGGCGAATGGTGCGCCGGCCAGATGTCAGAGTAATCGCACAAACCGCTGATGTACCTGTGGAGTGAGGGATGGAGGTGATCCGTGGAACCTGACTCGCATATCTCGCTCAGGCGTATATCATCCGTATGGTGGTCCCGGCCTCCCCGACCCGCACTCCTCCCCGTCCCGTGGTCGTGCGGAAAGATACGGCATAGTCATCACCCGCCCATCGAAAAGTACCGCAGGGCATCAGACTTCATCTCAATCCGCTCCGCTTAAATCCCATGCTCGAGAACATGACAGAGTCTCGCATAAGTAAAGGGAATGCTCGCTCTGCACTGTGTCCTTCCGATGGACCTTCTCCTCGAACTGAAAAAGAGAGGCCATCACCACTCTCGAGGACTGAACCAAAACTCTGAGATCCCGCAGCAGCTCAAGACGGCTCCTCCTCCGCACATAATGCCGCAGCCGAATGCCGCCCCGAACATGGTCAAGAACAACATCCGGTGCGGAGCCGCCCCGTGAAAATACTAGTCCAGCCAGCGGGTGCCCTCGCCGCAACCATCTCGACGAGGCCAGCGGGCCCAATCTCCACGAACCTCTCGCACGGGTCGGCAGATACGAGGCCAAGAGTCACGAAATACCCAGCCGTCTCCGAGCAATTCGCAAGGAACATCAATATCGAACTCGAAGCTCACGCGACCAGCCGATCCTCTAGAGGTCAACAGAGTGGTAAACCGCAAACACCACCGTGGGCAGTAATGTTGCCCTGAGTCATGAAAGGTACAGTGAATACCTCGATCAACCTCATGGACTCCCTGCATCCGGGATCACCCTCAGCCGCTGGACGCCGTAGTACCGAATTCGATGGAACGGTCTACGATGGACGTATATCCCGAATGGGGTTCCCTAATAACAACGGGCCGTTTAATCTCGAGGCAGCGATACCGAGGTGATGAAGTCGCCTCGGCAGCAGATGTGACTGGTGACGGCTGCGGCCGAGAGGATGATGACTCGCCTGGGCCCGACGTGCGGGCCCGCTTGGAGGGCCTGGGCTTCCGAACTCTCCTCTGAGGTACAGGTGATGGGGCACGGGTCCCACTGTTCGATAGCTGCCTAACCCGAGGCTCCTCGTGCACGCCCCTCGTGGACCTGATGGATCGAGTTGGGACCGAGTCGGGGCCCTCCTCTGCGTAATCGACCACCCATGCAATAACACGGACCCACCCCGAGTAAGGAACCATATCCGAGCATCGAAATAAAATAATGAAAAGGGCTCGGACGAATTAAAATGTATCGGCCGTGACCGTAATAATCAATCAGGCTCCTGAGGATAATCGAATCACCAAGTAAGCAAACGAACCGTACTCACCGGGCCGCAGAATCAAATCGGCCCCGAATCGGGCAAATAAGGGCTCGTGAAAGACCATGCTAAGGCGTGGCACCAAATGTCAACCGAGGGCACTACCGTCCCGTACTCAAGTGGCGGCCTCATCAAGGCTCGGCTGTGAGGTGGCTCAGCCGCAATGAACGGTCGTACTCGTGGCGCCGTGGTGGAGGCTCAGCCAGGCTCAGACAGGTGCGTGAGTTTCTGAGCAGAAATGCACAGCAGCGAGTACACGTGGCTTCGGGCGTATCGTTTCTCGTCGGCCACTGGGTAGTGGCACAACTCCCAAGCAGCGATGTTGACGGGCAAAGGACGGATGCCGGAAAGCTCAGAGAGAACGGCGGCAAAGAAGGATAAATGGCTATGGCGTAGACGCGACCTGTGGTTTCGCTGGGGGGAAAGAATGTGAAGTGGTAATTTGGACAACCCTCCCTGTGTTTATATAGATCGCTTGTGGCGTACCGAAAAGTCTCGCCAATTTTCGCTTATTTTAGCTTAATTTGGCCCAAACCAGTACACCATCCGCAATTCAATTTTCAGGTTAAAATATTACTATTGTACGAAGCATTATAAGGAAATTATTATATACACCATAATTAAAATTGAACACACAATACTATAATATAAGTTAACAAATTACTAATTATGAAAATTGCTAAGTTAAAAATTTTCTAAAAATAAATAAAAGTATTTAAAATTAACTGAATTAAAAACAAAAAGCAAACATTGTGAACTGCAATTCGGTTTATGGAAACACCGAACCAGTTCATTCTCAAAATTTACTCAAGGGGGGTCAAGGAGAATGATCTCCTCAACCCCGCAGAGAGTCCGCTGACCTTACTGGTGTCAGGCCCAAATGTTGATCCGCTTCCTCATCGATGGTCAGAATTGAGCAAGCCATTTGCGCTTGGTGCTGATGGCAAGACCAATATCTCCTCATCTCCATGGCTGATTACTCCTTGCATTTCGGACACTGTGTTTTCCTGCACACTGATCAATTGAAACAACTTCATCGTAAATTTGATTTTCGCTTCCAACAAATTTGCTCATTGCTCAAAATGGAAGATGTTTAACCTAAGGTCATGTTACCAAAGGTTAGTTGTATGACTCATTCCGCAATTTATTATTGCATTGGCAAAGCATTTAAATGGTCTTCCTAAGATGATTTGGTACATGAATGGTTCACTTGCAATTGGCCTGTCGCACCACAGCACCTACTGGTAGTAGAATTTGTCTATTTCACAAGGACATCCTCAACTATCCCCTTAGGGATTTTCTTAATCACCTAATGGCCAATGATAGTGTGATGTTGGTAGGTTTAAGTTCACCTAAACCTAGATGCTTGTATACTGAATACGACATTAGGTTAACACTGGCTCCTAAATCAAGTAATGACTTGTCTATGCAATTCCCACCAATATTGACTGAAATTGTGGGAGATCCAGGATCCTTGTATTTGACAGGGTATTTGCTTTGGATTATGGCACTGACTTGTTCAGTGAGAAATGCCTTCTTCTCAATGCCTAATCCCTTCTTGATTGTGCAAAGATCCTTCAAAAATTTTGCATAAGCAGGGACTTGCTTGATTATGTCCAAAAGAGGTATGTTAACCTTTACTTGTCTTAAAACCTCTAAAATGCCTGCTTGTTGAGATTCTTCCAAGTGCTTGTGGAAAAGGAGGTGGTATAAGTGTATTTCATTGAATCCTCTTTAGGAGAAGGTCGCCGCACTCTTCTCCCCGCCAGAGTCTTCAACGTGTGTTTCGCATAGGTTGATCAACCTCTTTTCCACTTCGTAATCTATGGCCTTAACCTCATCCATTCCCTGAATTGTTGGATGACCCCACCTCATGAAATTTCTTAGGATTTGAAGTGTTTGTATTGAAACCTCCCTTTCTCCCTTGCTTAATTCTAGCAACTTGCTGATCTCGTGATTGAATACTGTAGTTGTCACTTCTTCACTGAGATTGCTCAAGCCCATCTATTCTCTTATTCAGTGTACTTCTACAAAAGACAATCCTTTTGTGCCGCTTGCACATTGATTCCTTTTGTTCCTAACAAAGTTGCCAACACCTTACTCAAATTCAATATGGCTTGTTCCACTGATATGATGGTGGTTTGGCTGTGGATTGTGAGGTACCAAATCGAGGCTTGGGCACCGGGGGTACATAGGCGTGGGGGTTGGCCTATGCAAGGTTAGGTGATTCCTCCAATTGGAATCTGTAGGCATTACCATATGGAGCATTGGATTGTTGTGGCTTGTATTGTCCTGGGCGTTGCTCGCACATTCTACATCAAATCCTTCACGTGTGGGCCATAGACATGGTTCTACCTGGGTGTACTGTGGGATTGGAAATTGGTGCAAGGATTGACTGTGCAGATTTTCTGGCCACGATGCACCTCTTGAGCCTGCCTTCAAGCTCCTCTACTTTCCTAGCTAGGCTGGAAATCCTACCTCATTTCTATTTCCTCCGGGCAAGGCATACATCCCACCCTTTCTTTGCCGACCGGTGGTCTCATCCTATCCACCCTCTAGGGCTAGGGCTCATCCCAACCCCTTAGAAGTTTCAGCCACGAATTTAAAAAAATCCATGGCTTCGTCCGATGCTTACTCAGAAGTCTCCTCCACACATGGTTTCCAAAAGCTGCCTCATGGCAGGAGACATACCACCATAGAAGTGGTTCACCAACATCCAAGTATCAAACCCATGATGTGGACATGCACTGATGGTTTCCATAAATCGCTCCCAACACTGGTAAAATCTCTCACCATCCTGAGCTGCAAAGGTGTAAATTTGTCTCTTCAAATTATTAGTTTTATGAGTACTGAAGAACTTCTTCAGGAATTCTGCCTGCATCTCATCCCAATTTCTAATGGTTCTAGGCCTCAGTGAGTTTAGCCAAATCTTGGCCTTGTCCTTTAGAGTCAATGGAAATGCTTTCAGCTTTAGCAAATCCATGTCCATCATACCTTCCCAAAGGTAGTGCAAACCTCTTCAAAATCCCTAATATGAGCGTATGGATTTTCATTTCCCATACCATGATACGCTGGGAGTATGGGTACAATAAGGCCTCAATCGCTACATCTTCATAGGAGGAATGATACAGATGGGGCACTAACTCTAGGAGGGGTGGATGATCCTCATGGTTCTATAGGCATTTGATTCATGGGTTCCCGGTTGACTCATTGTCTTCTTACCGGGATCCACTGACGCATGTACACTCGACTTCACCGACCGGGTCGCTTGTGTACCGATTCTATGCACCCACTCCGATGTGTCTCATCCCACTGCTGCATAAACACCTGTTACAAAATTTAGAGACAAATAAAGAGCAACTACAGAGCTTGCAAAAAGGTTGGATTACACAAAAATTAAAACTAACTCGAATGAAAATCAAACAAAGGCAAGCGACGTTAAGGTTTAAATCGGCGCTCCCCCTAACCGAAAGGACAAAAAAGAGGTGTAAGAAATACCTTCACTCTGTGATGTTGATCACAAGTACACTCAATCCTTACCATTAGTAGTTTGGCACCATCCCTAGCAATGGCGCCATTTGATTCAGCCACAAAGAGTCGAGCTAAATCAACAAAATTTATATACACCTAAGTTCCTACTACTGCCGTAGTCAAGCTACTGCAGTATAGTGGTCTAGGGTCGAACACGGGGATGGGTTTTCATCCTAAGAATGATACGCATGAGTGTGAAAAGGTAAGGCTTTCTATTTGGACTTTTTGGATTTGCTTCAAAACAGTGGAAGTAGGTTGAAAACTGAGAAATTGTAAAAACTGAAAATGAAGTGTGAAAAGTTAACTTCAAGATTTAGGTCACTAACTTGCAAGTTAGGGTAAACAAGTGTCCCTGTTTTATCCTCGCTGCTATGACATGCAACCTATAGTCCGGTTGCATAACCTGATCGCATGTTTAACTAGCAACCTCACCCTTGAAATCAACCCTATTTGAGTCAACACAGTAGCATGCATCTATGGCCCCTTTAATTGCTTCAAACCCTAACATTCAATATCATCTCAGAGGCTCAGAAAGACTATCTAATGAACCACAAAGGCATCTAGCAATAAGTATGCACTCAGATCCCGAAGCATGGAGAGATTGCCAAATCACAAGATTCAATGCTATTCAACCCTCGCTTGAAACCCTAACATTTAAATATCATTTCCGCAGGCTCAGAAAGACCATCTTAAAGAACCACGCGCATCTAGCATTACATGCACTGTATCCTAAAGCATGGAGAGTATTGGCCAAATCAATAACATTCAATGCTATTCAACCCCCAGTTTGAAACCCTAACATTTAAATATCATTTCAGAGGCTCGTAAAGACCATCTAAAGAACCACAAAGGCATCTAGCATTGGCATGCACTGTGATCCTAAAGCATGGAGAGTATTGGCTAACCAATAACATTCAATGCCATTCAACCCTAATTTGAGAAGACGGGGTCATAAACACAAGACCTATGGTTTAATACAAGAGACAACATGCATATGCCCCCACCAAGCTAGCTCCTTCCTCTTCAAAGAAAAGAGGCTGAGCCAAGCATCTCTTGAGTTGTCATCCTCAAGAGGGTGTTTGGCGCCCAAGAAAGTAAGAGAAAGAGGAAAGAGAAGAGGAGAAAAGCAAAACCTAATTAAAATACGAGACTTTATTTACAAAAATGAAAACTTACAAAATTTCTTCTCCCCCAAATTCTTGCTTAGGGTTACAAAAAGGGAGGGGTTTATATAGGCCACCTCAATACATGAAAATACCAAAAAGCCTAACAATTTGGCTAAATTTAAGGACAAGAGAGTAATACACCAAATTTAGTCACTACATTAAATACAAAAACATGATTCCAGGCAAAGAATTTCGCTAGGATCAAGAATTTCGCTTAGTAGCTTAAATCACCATGCATAGCTTAAATAGAAAAATTTCGCTGAAGCTTGGCACTCGTTTAGTTAGGAGAAATTTCGCTAGCTTAGCGAAATTTATGTGAGTAGCGAAATCATGAATTTTCGCTAAGAACAGTGCCTAGCGAAACTGGTTTGGTCTAGCGAAATTTGGAGATTTCGCTAAGGTTGCGAAATTTTCGCTAAGGTTGCGAAATTTTCGCAATCCTAGCGAAAATTTTCGCAACTCTAGCGAAAATTCTGTTGATCTCCACTGCATTTCATCCTGTCTTCAACTGCATCAATTCTTCTTCACTTGCCTTCAGTTTTCATTGATTCGGGCTGGTTAATGGCTGACACTTGAGTTCAAACTCGCGATTCATCATACATCCCGACATTAACTTCTAAAGTGCGCAAAACCCGTGAAACACCAAAAATACTCTAAATGGCATAGTGCTACTAAGAAGACTTGAATACCCCACTCAGAGTAATGATATGATTAATAAAGAAAGCGCACTCAAAACCTGGTCTAATATAGGGTTCAAAATAGCACTTTTTGGGCATTAATCAGGTGGCCACTATTAATCTCTCTCTAATCATTTTAACTTTTCAGCCATCAAATCGTGGCCAATCACTTTTCTTTTCACTCAATTCCGTCCTCCAACACAACGGTGTTCTACATTTTCTTCCATATAGAGCCTCGTAAGGCGCCATTCCAATACTTGATTGGAAACTGTTGTTGTACACAAATTCAACCAAAGGGATGTGTCAATCCCAACTTCCCTCATAGTCGATCGCACAACTCCTTAACATATCTTCCAGACTTGATCACTGAATGCCCATCCGTCAAGTAGGAACAGATCACCCGCCGAGTGCCCATGACCTCTTGTAATTTTCCCCAAAATTCAAGTAAACCCTGATCTCTGGCCTGATATAATGGATAGAACTCGTAACCAACTATTTCCTGACATGTACCGCTAAATTTGTCGTTTAATAGTTGGTTCACCTGGTAGAAGTGAGCTAACTTGGTTAATCGGCCACTCACGACCCAAACTGAAGTCATGCTTCTCCCCTCGCTAATGGTAACCCAACCACAAAGTCCATGGTTATTCTCGTCCATTTCACTCGTATTCTAATAGGGGTCAGCAATAATCCCGAAGGAACTTTTTTCTGATGCTCGCTCTTACTCTTTGACACACCAAACACTTGGTTACAAATTCTGATACATCTCTTTTCATTCCGGACCACCAGAATGACATTTTCAAATCTTGGTACATCTTTGTGCTACCGGGATGGATAGCAAAAGATCCACCATGCCTCTCGCTGGGCATGGCTTTCCTCAATTCATCATCTGCACACAAACCCGATCCTTATAATATAATACCTCCATTTTCATTCACTGAACTCGCTTTACCATCTCCAAATCTAATCTATTATGGCATAAATTTCATCTTTCAGGCCTCTAGCACTTGATTCAACAAATTCGGTCTCGCTACTAATTCTGCCACTACTGCACCATCATCTGATAATGACAAATTGGCATTTAACGCTCGAAGTGTTTGCACTGTCTTCCTACTCAAGGCATCAGCCACTACATCGCCTTTCCCAGCGATAGTCAATCACGCAGCTATAATCTTTTATCAATTCCACTCCACTCGTTGTCTCAAGTTGCTCTCAGAGGGCAAATACTTAAGAGACTCTTGCGATCGTGTAAATACAAAACATTTTTCTCCATACAAATAATGTCTCCAAATTTTCAACGCAACACCGCGGTCAATTCCAAATCACGCGCGGTAGTTCCTTTCATGTGGCTTCAATTGTCCCAAGCATAGGCTTTACTTTAATTCCTCTTGCATTAGGACACATCCAAGTCCATTTAGTGAAGCATCACTATAGATCACATTCTTACCGCAGTCGGCCGAAGTTACACTGAGTTCTGCTAAGAATGCTTTTAGTTTTCAAAACTTCTTTCGACATTTTTCACTCCATTCATACTTTACATTTTTTCCTGGAAAGTAACTTCGCCATCTGGGCCGCAATCATAGAAAACCCCTAACAAATCTTCAGAGTAACCTCGCTAGTCCCGTGAAACTACGATTGCATTGATTTTTGGTGGCTTCCATCTCAACCACTTTCTATTTTCTTTGGATCTACTCGATTCCTTCTTCGATACAATGTGCCCATAAGAAAGGACACTTCAAATAACCAAAATTCATAATTTGTCGAGTTTCGTGATATTAACCGTTTTTCAAAATCTCTAACACTACCCAAGGTGTGTGTCATGACTTTCTCGACCTTTCTCGAATGCAAGAATGTCAGTTTATGAACACTACGACAAACTGGTCCACATACGATCGAAAACACGATTCATTAAGTCCATGAAAGCCAAGTATCGGGTCAAACCGTTCCTGCACATAAGGAACTCATAATGTCCATATCATGTTCTAAACGCCGTCTTATGCAATACTCCATCTCTTTAATTTCAACCGATGATACTCGAGATCTCAAGTCAATCTCTAAAAGATACTTGCACCTTTCAATTGGTCGAACAAATCATCAATTCTGGGCAACGGATACTTATTCCTTACGGTCAACTTGTTCAGTTGTCTATAATCAACACATAAATAAGTGTACCATCTTTCTTCGACAAAAGCACAGAGCTCCCCATGGTGGATACACTTATCGAATAAATCCCTTTCTAACAGCCTTGCAACCTGCAATTTCAATTCCTTTAGCTCAAGTGGAGCCATTCTATACGGTGTAATAGATGCCGGTGTGGCACCTGGTACAACGTCGATAGCAAACTCAATCTCCCTCTATGGAGGTAATCCTGGCAACTCTTCCGAAAACACATCCGGAAAGTCACTAACGGTGGGGATATCGGATACACTAGGCCTTGCCTTTACCGTATCAATCACATAAGCTAGGTAGGATTCACATCCTTTCCGCACCATTGTTCTCGCAACTGTTGCGGATATCACATTAGAGAGGCGATTCGGCCTCTCGCCGATGAAAATAACCTCATTGTCATTCGGTGTCCTCATTCTTTTCATTCTACAATCAACTATCGCTCGGTGTCGGGATAACCAGTCCATCCCCAATATCACATCAAACTCCCTGAAGGACAACTCAATCAAATCTCCCAAAAATTCATACTCTCGTATTTCACGGGACAATCCCATACACTTTGTTCACAATAACACTATGCCCGAGCGAATTCGTCACCAAGATATCATACTCGGTTTCACTCCTCGGTAAATTACCCAAGTTGGGTATGTCATTACACACATATGAATGAGTTGACCCTGGGTCTATCAATGCATGCACAAAAGTATCAAAGATAGTGAAACTACCGATTATCACATCCGGCATCGCGATCTTCCATCAAGCCATTGCATATGCTCTGTCGAGCACGGGCATCCCGCTTTCCCGCAATCTATGTCCCTTGTCTCTAACACTGCAGAACGAACATTTTTTGCCGCTTCAATTGATGAAACATTGCCCCAGCCCGGGTGGCCAAAGGAACGTTTCAGACGCTCTTCACCTTGTGCTCGGTAGATCCACAACCCAAACATGCACCAGTCAATTTCCAACACTCTCCCTTGTGCCTTTTTCCACAATGAGGACAATGTAGGATAACTTGTCCTTTAGAAGCACCTCCTTGTGCACTTGCAACCGACCTGCATTCCAGAGAACACCCTTATTACCTGCAGCCTTGAACTCGAGGTTGGATTAGAACCCCGTGGTCCTTGAATTTCACTTGCCGCGATGAGCACTTGATCAGACCGGCTTTTCTTACCCCATTTCTCTTCATTCTCTCTTTCTTTACTCTTTCTATATTTAGAGCACATGTCACTATTTTTGAGAAATCCTCATGGCAGAATCCTGTGACATGGGCCCGGATATGGTCATTGAGACCATCTTCAAACTTACGACATCTTTCCTCTTCAGACACTAGTATCTCGGGAGCATACTTGCCTTAACGAAAGGACTTCTCTTGATATTCTACACACCTAATCAAGGTTTGCTTCAAATTATGAAACTCTCGCCTCATATCGTTTCAAATGGATGTTAATCGCTATATCGCTTTAACTCATCCAAGAAGAACTTCCATGTCACACTTTCTGGTGGTGCGGTCCTTATCACTGAAACCCACCAATGATAAGCTTCTCCTTTGAAGAGTGAAATCACATGACTGTAATTTCTCTTCACAGGTAATGCATTTGCACCAACATTCGCCAATCCTTCGAGCTAATTTTCTTCTCACGCCGTAGCAGGTTCATCATCTTCACAAATTCATCGGTCGGTACCTTGCCATTCACTGATTTAGCAGATCGTTATGAGCAATCGCACCGGGTTGTGCCACTCTCTTGTAGTGCCCGAAGCCATCTCGATGGAGGATCTCCATAGTTCCTCCTATCATATTCCTGTTGGTATCAGAGCATGCGATGCTTCCACCTTCTGGCACTTGGTGTGGACTATCTGGACGATCCCCTTGGTCACCTACGACCCTTTGGGAAGCTCGAACCATCCATGCTTATCCTATTAAGACCCACAAGATCCTGACTTAGTCATATATTATCCTTATATGCAAATGCAATGCATGTCATAAACACTAAATCACAGTTTCTTCTATTAATGTCAACATCAAGTTCTTTTTTCTTGCAAAATAATACAAAATACACAAACAACACACTCAACAATTTAAAATCACTTCTTGTAGAACCGCCTCAAATCCCAGTTCGACAATTAACAAAGTTGGGGAGACCTCTAGTCTGCCCGACCAAGCCATTTAGTCCGAACCGGTAAACCCTGTGACGCTGCTTAAATCCATTTAAAGTCATTAATCAAATCCTTTAGTTATTTTTTTTATTTAATTCTTAGTTTTCAAAGAGTCAATGACTAATCCCCGACTAATCTGTCAAGGATCCAAGCCGGAGCCCGGTTTATCTCGACATTTCCACCATCTTATCAAAACATTTGGCTTATTTTTATTCATTTTAAATTCTTAATTTCGCAGCAATTCATTTTGGCAAGCCTTACAAAAACATTTACAATTAACAAAAGATTCATAATCGCTACATTTAACAAAAATGCCTTTACAAAAATAATGATCCGTGAGTTCAAACTGCTACAAATGTCAATGTTCAAAGAAATGGAGTAATGCATATGACGGAGCATACCCGTAATTCCTTCTCTATGACTCGAGCTCCTCGATCTCGGGTCTTGCTTCGATGTCTAATACCCCACTCGCGCATTGGATAAAAACAACACGCTGCCATTTTCATGCTTAGTGGTTCATACAATGATTCCATTTTGTTCGTTATTCATGCATTTATCAAAATAATGCCTTTTATACAATATCGCAATGCAAAGATACTTACAAACATACTTTCAACATCTGCTGTTATCTGCTTATGATTCCACATATAATCATAGAATTGACATCCACGACAGATTCAGTCAGTGAATCCCGCCTCATTTGTCATCTCAAAGAGGTAATGTGCTCTTCACATTCAATATACTGCCTCACATATGACCATAGAATTACATTCACGATAAATTCGGCAATGAGGAATCCCACCTATCATTTATTCCTAGTACGTGATTGGCTCAATATTACTCAACGCCTTCACATATGAATTAGAGTTTCAGATCACGACGCATTCAGTTAGAATCCGCCATGTCCTGTCATTCAAGAGGGCAATGTGGATTTCGCATTAGACAAATACGATTACCTTCGTTGACGGTTCACAGAATTCAATGGTGTTGGTCATTCAATAACACGCTTCAAATCAATTCTACTTTATGCAATGAATTCAGAGCTCAAATACACGCATACATGCAGATATTTGTCAAACATTTCAAATACTAATCATTCAAATCGGAGCATATATGGCTATTTCGCAAATAGAGAGCAATATGAGAATAAAGGGCAGGTGAACAAACTAGAATAAAAAACAAGTATAGAACAAACTGAATAAGATCGCTTATAAAACAAACTAGGAATAAAAGAACGGGGTATAGAACAGACCAATTATCATTCGCTTTCTCGATGTCAATCCTAGGTCAAAGTATCAGTTTTCACTCGCACCTAGTCAAATACAATTTATTCACTCTAGTGACACAAATAATCATACTAAACGAATATCGCCAAGGCAATGCGACCCTTTGCGTATGTTTTTTTTTAACGGAACACTTGTATGCTATATTATGGATTTTGGTTGATGTAGGTACCTTGGGTCCAGGCCCAACACCCATGGCCAGCCGACTCAAGATCCTTAAAGGCTCGACATTAGTCACCCGATAAATGCCCGCCGAACCTCCCCGCCCCGAACGCTGGGAATCCCATAGCCCAGACACGCCGCTAGCTCTCCGAGCGCCTTATTTTCCCGGGCGCGACAACTCTCCTGCCGGCTGCTAATCGGCTCTCACTATAAGATATCACCACAACCACCCGCCGCTCCGACAAAATAGGAGAAAGTCCTTCGATCACAGCTCAATTGGGGCAAGATGAAAAGGGTGCTGATGTACTCCCTCTCTCGAAAGTGATGCGAAATTCCTGCGGCATCTCCACAAGAACCTCCCCAAACCAAGCTCACCGACCGACAAGTTACCATGAAGCGGTTCGTTAAAACCGGCCGAAACTTATCGGAAAAACGTGGGTTATAAATTTTTCACTTTTCACCAAAATCACACCTTTAGATTTAGCGGTAAAACCCGCATACAATCTCACGTGACGGCACAAGCCTAAAATACAAAATCACCCGTATAAAACAATATACACTCCCAATGTTTTCCAAATGTCCAATTATAACAATAGCGACCTCCTGTCCTCATCAAATATATAAGATAAGGATAAATCCAACATAATTTTCTATCGTGAACCTGTTTTTTCCTCAAAACCATGTATGCATATTTACAAAAGATATTTACATATACAAATGTCACATTTTAACTTTATCGCTTTTAATTTACACCTTATCTTATATATAATCACAACACAAACGCCTAAGATGTAGGATCCCGGAAAGATCTTCTATTTCAAAGACTGCACCTGAAAAATTATTTTAAAAACAGAAAACTATGAGCCAAACGGGCTCAGTGAGTACTATAAGTTCTAAATGCCATTGCCGTTGTAATTCTAATATGAAAATCAGACAGAATGCAACCGCTTATGAGAAAACTGAGTTTTTGCTATAAAAACCATTTCAAAACTGCTCAAACTATTTCGCCGTTGAAACTCCGCTTTCTCGCCGCTGAAAACCGCTCAAACTAATTCCTCACAAGAAATCGCTCGAAACTATTTCGCCGCCGAAAACTGCTTTCGGTGGTTGGGCCATTCCAAAGTGTTATACTGTAAATCAAGTACCAACCACCGCGGGCCCATTTCTCGAAATACCCTAGAAGTGATGCCCTAACCCTGAATCTGGCATCGGTAGTGAACCCTAACACTACTCCATTAAGATGGTCCATGAACACGGGCGGGATCTATATAGCATAATGGAACCCCTGAATCAAAATGCTCTGGTGATGGAACCTCAACCAACACTCATCGCTATGTACTAAGTCAGCTTAACTATATACCTCGAATGTGCAGAGGGATGACTCACTATATAAATATATGCTAGATCTAACTCCCAAAATGCCACCAGGCAATATGTTAGTCATAAATATCCCATAACATTGCCATGCAATAATCCGAAATACATCCGACCGAAACTGAGCTGTGCCATCTGTGTGGGTTTTGCTAAACTGTGCCAAAATCGTTTTCTTAAATACCGAACGAACTTTTCTCAATAGTATAAATAATTCTCTGAGGCCAAAATGCTTTATAAATCTATATTTTCAAAGCACTTCTTTACAAACTTCAGAATTTAAAACACTTTCTCTTTAGAAAATGATTTTGAGTACTCACTCCTTGCCTACCCGCAAGGAGCCCATCGCCACTCTCGTCCTTAGGATGGTTCTCCTCACTCGGGTGAGCAGGGGAATATTGTGGCGACCCCACCCTCGGGTGCAGGCCCCACCTATTCTGACTTTTGGCTGACCCCGGGCCTAGGCCCACAGCCTTATCCCCTCTCAGGGACCTCCCCCACTACCATGGCTCGCCTCGAACCTGGGACCTAGGGCTTAAGTACCCAAGTTCTTACGTAGTGGGTACCAACTGAGCTACTAGCTCAGTTGGTAGCAAGGATGCTTCCCTAAGGACCTTAAGCTCTTGGTGACGGGTTCGAATCTCATGGCATAAAGGAACCCCGTGAGCAAAGGGATATCCTAAAGTGAGTGAGGAGAACCATCTAAGGACCCGGTGGGTGACGATGGGCTCCACCTGCGGGTAGGCCCCACAGCAGACCCCACACAGTGGCGCCACAGAGGTCCACTCCTCGGCTCACCATGGGTACCACTTCACCACCAGACTTCAGGGCTGGCCGCAGCTGACCATCAAAGAGGCCCTGCACCAACCGAGCCAGTAGCTCGCCTGGTGTGCAAGGATGCTTCCCCAGACCTTAAGCTCGGTGACGGGTCTCGACCCTTGCGAAGGCGCAGCGAAACTCCTGCGGGACAGGGGATATCCTGGGGCCGGAGCGAGGAGAACCATCTATGACCCGGTGACGATGGGCTCCACCTCGCGAGGCCCTCCTGGTGGGGACCTCACAATAAAAGGCGCTTTTTATAGGAAATCCTACCACTGCTGGTGGCTCATCGCCACGCCTCCCGGTCCAGATTTCATCAGACTTTCGTCACGGGCCGCTTCTTTCGCACTGGACTCGTCACCAAAGAGCCAGGTTCCAGAGCATCTCTACCAACCGGAGTTCACCACTTCGGGCGGCAGCAAAGGATGCTTCCCCAAGGACCCAAGCTCTCAGACGGGTTCAATCTCAAGGGGGCGCGAAAGGAACCCCGCGAAAGCAGGGGGATATCTCAGTACAGTGAGTGAGAACCATCTATGACCCAAGATTGATGGGCTCCACCGCTGGCAGGCCTCGGTGGGGACCCACACACTTAGCTTCAGCCAGGTAAAGAAGGATGCTTCCCCAAGGACCTTAAGCTCGGGTGACTGGTTCGAATCCTTGCATGGCTTAAAGGAACCCCGTGAGCAGGGGGGGACATCCTGGGTTGAGCGAGGAGAACCACTCCATGACCCGGGGGTGACGATGGGCTCCAATTGGGCTGGGAATAGAGGTCCCGGTGGGGACCCCACAACAAAGGGCGCTCTTTATCAGGGCGACCCCACCCCCGGGTGCGTGTCCCACCTATTCTGACTTTGGCCGACCCCGGCCCAGCCCACAACGCCCTTATCCCCTCCTCGTGGACCTCCCCACTACTCATGGCTCGCTCGAACCCGGGACCTAGGGCTTATACCCAGCTCTACGTAGTTGCTACCAACTCGAGCTACTAGCTCGGGCCAGCAAGGATGCTTCCCAAGGACCTTAAGCTCGTGACGGTTCGAATCTCAAGGGTTGCGAAAGGAACCCCGTGATGTGGGGATATCCTAAGGTGAGTGAGGAGAACCATCTATGACCCTGGGTGACGATGGCTCCACCCCGCTGCAGGCCCTGGCGGGGGACCTACACTAGCTCGGGCTTGGTAGCAAGGATGCTTCCCTAAGGACCTTAAGCTTCGGTGACGGGTTCGAATCTCGCGAAGGCGAAGGAACCCCGCGGAGTGCGGGGATATCCTAGCAGTGAGGAGAACCACCATGACTGGGTGACGATGGCTCCACCACAGGCTCCCGGTGGGGACCTCACAATAAAAGGCGCTTTTATCAGGGCGACCCCACCCTAAAAGTGTGCCCCACCTATTCTGATCTCGTCGACCCCGGCCTAGGGTCTACGCCTTATCCTCCTCAGGACCTCCCCCACTACCATGGCTCGCCTCGAACCTGGGACCTAGGGCTTAAGTACCCAAGTTCTTACGTAGTTGCTACCAACTGAGCTACTAGCTCAGTTGGTAGCAAGGATGCTTCCCTAAGGACCTTAAGCTCTTGGTGACGGGTTCGAATCCTTGCGAAGGCGAAAGGAACCCTGTGAGCAGGGGGATATCCTAGTGAGTGAGGAGAACCATCTATGACCTGTGGGTGATGATGGCTCCACCAAGGTAAAGCCTCTCATGGGACCTCACAGGAAGAATAAGTCACCCTTCCCGAAACAAGAGTGATCTTTCCCTAATACATGGAAGAGAATCACCAACTAACTAAAAAGACGGATCCGCTCCCTCCAAAGAGAAGTAAGTCACACCAACACAGGTACGAGATTTCTTATCGAGATTACTATTGCTCCAAGTTAAAAGTACTCTAGAAAAAGACTGACTTTGCCATCGGAGGGACGACGGAACACCACCGCTCTCTTTGTTTTCAGAGGGTCGTATTTAATCAAGGAATGCCCCGACGATTCAGTGACTCTGAGAAATCAAGAGACCACAATCGGCGCCATCTGTGGGAAACGCCGAGCAAGAAGTTTTCTCCACGAGAGGCGTGACGCAAGACAAGGCACATCCGCCCCAAGCGACCCCCGACCAAAGCCTCAATGCTCCCAAACATCCTACGTGATCGCCGGAATTCAGCACCAGACTAAGTAATCCAAACAACCTAGCCCCTACACCGCCTCTCCGCGCCAAGAAATGGAGGCAAGACAAGAGGAGCAGCCAGCAGTGTGGACCGAATCACGCAGATGTGCGAACTGGGCCATGAAAAACGAGCGCCATAACCCAAGCAGCGTCACCAATGAAAATCGCGAGAGCCTCCCGCCCCATTTCCTCCTTCTGCCTCTTGCAGGCAAAGAGGTCGTGACTGACGTATATCGATCTATCAGATGATGAATTGTCCTCCGGCGCCTCTCCTTCGCGACCGCTTCACCATCTCCGAACGCCGAGGAAGCCCACTTAAGAAAAAGGCCACCTCGTCTCGCCTACCAATCCATCAAGAAACAAGAAGGTCTGGCGTGGAGAGAACCTAGCAGGGACCAACAACCTCTGACACCAGCTCCCCAGTATGCCTAACCTGAGCTTCCTCCGCTGCCATCCATATACCAGCCATACGGAGCCGCCCCCACGCAGCAAATGATCGCTCCCTCCGCTGTACGGGGACCCAATGACATGCTCTCCACTCCCCTTAGACAACGTATCCTGGACTACGATCCTCCCCGTGGTTTTACCATACCACCCTTCGCCATGTACGATGGTTCATCTGACTCGCATGATCACATGTTACATTACAATCAGGCAATGATCCCACTGGGACGACCGACTCCATGTATAGATGCCCTGAACAAATTCCTCAAGGGCCCCGCTCGCCCGGTTCCACAAACCCTGTGGATCAATAAACACGTTCGGTGAACTATGGGCTTTGTTCGTCTCTCAATATTTATGCTCTTTCAGGCAAAAAGGGAACATTAGCTCCCTCCAATCCATCCTCAAACGGGAAGACGAGTCCATCCGGGACTTCACACGCAGGTTCGGCAGCCTATTCAGCAGATTGACATTAAGGCGTATGTGGATGCGGTTTTGCAAAACTTTAAGAAAGCTTAGTCGACCACCCCATTCTTCTTCCAATTCCTATCTGACCCGTCAAGAACCATGGAAGAATTAAAATTGCCGGGGGCGGATAACTCTTCAATTCCTGAAGATAACATCCGATCAGCTTCGCAAACGGTTATGATAACCTCCCATAACAACAAGCCGACCACCAAGGGCCACCCGACAGAAAGCAACCAAAGAGCGCAGGTAGCCTGACGGGCAGTCCGAGAAGAAGAGAGACCCCCCCAGTTCCATCGCTCTCAACACCGCTATGACTCCAAGCCCTGCCGCCATCCGAGACCTCCCTCGACTCCCAAATGGTCTCTACCTAATGAGGGCGTGTCCGACTGTCAAGAACCGATCCCTACGATGTAATTATCACAGGGACCATGGTCATGAGACTAATCAGTGTCAAAGCCTCAAATTCCTAGTAGAAAAGATGGTTCGAGCCGGCCACCTCAGACAATACTTGAGGGAGCCAACCCACGGGGCCACGGTCGCTCCCACAGCCAACAGGGCCATTGCGAAAATCGAACCTGCTCTCAGAACCTTGGTCGACCATCAACTTCATACTAGGAGGACCGGTCGACAACCAATATCAATCCAAGAAACAGCGGAGAAGGATGCTCGGGGCAGCCTCGGTGAAAGTCAGAGTGAATACTATCAGCAATCAGGGAGAGGTCCCTATAGTTCAGCCGGTGGACGACCTTATATCCTTTCCACCTATTAACCCTACACGAGTCATCACACCACACTATGACGCACTTGTATTAACTGTATGCATTAACAATTTTGACGCATACTGTGGTCCTCGCTGATCCGCACGCGGTTAACTCGCTCGATCTCTACCAATCGATGAAAGTCCAGACGATCATCTCCATTCCGCCGGGCAGGTTTTATCGTGCTCAACGGAGCTACCACATTGTCACCAGAGACATCACCTTCTTTATCATGTGTCTGAACCAAAGAAGGCTATTCTCCGGTAGAAGACCGGGGCCAGATAATATTCATGCCGAGCTTCCACAAAGAGCCATGAAAGCAATACCATCCACATACCACCAAACTATGTTACACCAACCGAAGTCCGGCAAGTTGATTCCCAGTGGAAGCCATCACGCATGGCAGCGGCGGTATCAACCTCACTGCCACGGAACGCCAAGACAAACCCATCGTCTGTGGAACCATCCCTTGAGGACCAAACGCCGTAATAAAAATCACAGCCATCCGTCCATCCCTCCCTAGAGGATAGAGAGTCGTTGGCCGTTGATCCCTTAGAAACCGTGTCCCTCGACGGGTCGGACAGATGCATCTATATTAGTACCCTCCTCTCCGAGGAGGAAAAGGTCCAGTTATGCCAAGTTATACAATTCAATGCCAATGTGTTTGCTCTCGGGACTCGTGCAGGTGATACTTTTCTAGGATCAGCCCCCGCTTCAGCCTCTCACATGTTAAACAGCGCCTCCTCTACTGCCGGTCAGACAAAAGTGAGACGCCACTCGACCGCCACTGTCATCCGCATCGAGGTCGATAACCTTCACAAATGTGGATTCATTAGAGCAAGCAATACCCAAGTGGCTGCCAAATGTAGTAGTGTTCTAAATGGAGTATGTGATTACACAGACTTAATCACACGCCTATCCAAGATAGCTTCCCCCGTCGCATAGATCAGATCAGATGCTCAATAGGCACGGCGTTATCATTCCTAGATGCCTTCTCAGGATACCACCAGATCCCCATACACCCTCCGGATGCAGAAAAGACATTTTCATCACGCCCCATGGACTATACTGCTACAATGTGATGCCCTTCGGATTAAAAAGAACGTCGGGGCCACCCCATCGAGGTCGGGTGACTTAAAACAGCTTCGCCCTACTGGCAAAACACTATGGAAGTTTATATTGACGATATGCTGGTAAAATCAAAATAGCGCCCGAATCATACCACTCATCTCTAGCAAGCTTTCGACCTCCTCCGAGAATATGGTATGAAACTAAACCCCCAAAAATGTTCCTTCTGGTCAAGGCCGCAGATTCTCGCTTCATAACACAGAGGAAATATGGCAAATCCTTCACAAATTTAAACCATCTTGCAATCACCAGCCCCAAACTCCAATAAAAAGATCCAACAACTCCGACCGTTGGTTGGGTCGCCTCGCTTATTTCAAGTATCAACGTTGAAACCCTTTTCAATACTCGAGGGTCAGTCGGCAGTGGGACGAGGAATGCGATCGAGCATTCGTGGCAATCAAGAACTACCTGACAGAGCCCCCAATCCTCGCGAGTCCGGAAGCCGGAGACACACTCTATCTTTATCTAGCGTACCGATGTAGTCGCCGCCGTTCAAAGAATGGGATGGTTGGCGCCGGTGTTCTTTATCAGCAAGTCCTTAACAGATGCGGAAACTAGATACACCCATCTCGAACGTGGCTGCCTGCCCTCGCGAACTTAATCGGGCCCCGTAAGCTCTTCATACCATGCTCATCCCATTGTAGTATTGACTAGATCTTCCACTCCGGGGCACGATTCACAAACCCGATATGTCCGGAAGAATGGCCCGTTGGGCAATGGAACTAAGCGAATATGGCATCCAGTACAAGCCGAGACTTGCAAAGAAGGGGCAAGTCTTGGCTGACTTCCTTGCATAAATCCCGCGGCTTCGCACACATGCCCGAACGCTGAGGCTGGACCTCATAGCTGGAATTTCAGGCCCTGCACAATCAAGAGCCGGGATCGGTCTGCAATTAACCTCCCCTACCGGGGAAAGGATTGAACAGGCGGTCCGTTTAGGCTTCAAAGACTCCAATAACTAGTCACACGGGGCCATGATAGCTTCTGACCAGAATCCTCAGACTCATCGTAGGTGCTAACAACCTCTTGATTCGAAGCGACTCATAGCTGGTCATGGGACAAGTCAACGCAGAATTCGAGTCCAGGGAACCCTGAATGGTCAAATACGCTTCTCTAGTCAAACAGAAATTGAGTGCCCTCACGACCTGGAAACTCGAACATATCTCCTGGAACAGTAATGATCGGGCCAATGCTTTAGCCGCCAGCGGGTCGCCTTCTCGCCCAATAACTTAAACTATATATCCCATCTATCATCAACCGTGCCTCCATATCGCATACCTGGCAAGCTGTAGAAGAGTCTCCCCATCCCGACGATCCCATACGGCTCTACATAGCTATAGGGGAATTACTAGATGATAGAAGCAGAGCTCATAAAGTTCAGTTCATCAATGCTTCCTCCCTGGGATACTTACGCCTTCATAAAGGTCCCCGGGCTGACCATACCTGAAATGTCTGACTCCCGGCAAGGCCAATATGTGTTGGCTGAATCACACGATATGCGAAAATCACTGGGGAAGAACGAACACTAGCCCACCGGGTCATCGAGGGATATTACTAGCCAACTATGAAATCAGATGTTGCCGACTACGCCGTAGGTCATAATTTCTCACAACGACGTCCTCCTCATTCAAATTCGATGTAAGATTTGATTTCTATTTTTAGCCCATGGTCGTTTCGCTTCAATGGGGATCGACATCGAGGCCCGCTCCCACCGCGACCGCCCAAAAGAAACTATTACTTAGTCGCCACGGACATCAAGAAATGGATGAGGCTACGTTTTCAGTCAATTAAAGACAAGATGCCACCCGTTCATTCGAGAAATATCACCGCCGGGACGTGGGGCATTCCGAGAGATCAATCGCGGTCGATAATGGGCCACCGCCGATACAGTCTATCGTGACTTCGCCAAGAATCAAAATACCGAAACTCAGATTTCACTCCCAGATCCCTGCAGCAATGGCCAAGTTGAAACTTCCAATAAAACCCTATTGACGGCCCTCAAAAAGCGGCTAGCCTCCGCTAGAGGGAAATGGGTAGAGTGAACCGCCAGGCGCCCGGGCTTAGACCACCGACCCTAAAGCCAACCTGCCTCCTTCGCTCACCTACGGATGGAAGTCGTTATCCGCATTTAAATCGCCTTACCTACCATCCGACAACAACGCCGACCGTAGAATGAGGGATTTGTGGTTCGAGAGTTAGACACTAGTGACGAGTTGCGGGAAGCGGCTGCAATCCGAGTGACATCCTACCAACGCCGATTGTCAAACTTTTATAAATGGGGCCAGGTAAGACTCCTGCACGAGTCTGACGACCTAGTCCTCAAAGAGTTATTGAGAACACCGGGGACCTACTGCAGGGAAAGCCAACCCAACTGGGAGGGACCATATGTAGTCACACGGCCCGGGGAATCCGGATCCTATGCTATAGACAAACCCGATGGAACCCCTGTATCTAGAATGTGGAATGCCATGCACTTAAAAAGGTATTATCAATAAGAGAATGTCATTATTATCTATTGTTGGCATGCCTTTGCATATCAATACATATTCAAACTAAAAGGTTTCTAAACCTGGCGGGCGCGCAGCCATCAGACCGGGCTTCGCCCAAATGATAACATCCGCTAGTCAATCTCAAAGTCCGGGCGGCGAGCCACCGACCGCTCGCCTGGCACCCTTGAGCAATATCCGGCCGCCAATCTGAGTCCGTCGGCGTAACTCACCGGGACCGCCCCACCCAACCAGATAACATGGTCGGGTCAATCTCAGTGTCTGGCGGCGTGAGCCTGATCGACTACCTCTACCAAATTTCGATAACATACGTCGTCAATCTTAAAGTCGTGTGGCTGTAGCTCATTGACTTGCTCCTGGCCAACTCGCATCACATCCGGGTCGTCAATCCCTGCCCTCGGGCGACAGAACATCGACTGGGCTTCGACCCAAATCAGATAACATAATGGTCGGGTCAATCTCAACCGCGGCGCAAACACCGACTGCTCGGGCCCGGGCCGATAACATCCTGGTCGTCAATCTCAAGTCCGGTGACGCACTCACCGGGACGCTCGCCCACTGGGATTACATCCGTCGTCAACTTCTACAAACCAGTGGCACAGCCGATTGATCACCCAATCTAACATCACAAGTCCGCTCTCACTGTGTAAGTCCTACTAGTCGCATGTATACTAAAAACAAGAAAGGATAAAAATCCATATGGGGCAATGCCAAAACACCCAAAATAACCAAATCAAGAAAGAAAAAGAAAATTGTTTGGTACGACAAATATCGTAAAGTGTCACCCGCCTCAATAAGGAACTTAAAATCCCACGGCCGGGATCCGTAGGAAGAATCCTCTTCGGTGCCATTGGAAGAATCGCTTTCTTCGTCGCTGCTGGACTGCTCTCCCCAAAACGCCCTCCCCACTAATAAAGAATAGGATTCAAAGCAGAAGCGGTAACCGACGCATGGGGGTGCGCATGAGATTAGCTAAACTCTATAGTCGACGAACGGTGCGGTTCGCGAGCACCGTCCGGAATTTGAGGTTTGCTCCCATATGTCAGACAAGAAGCGCACGCCCGTAGCTACAATTGGAAGAGTGTATCGCCACTTAAGTCATTGTCACCCGGCCCCATCGCCCCGTCTGGCACGGCCTTTTCCTAAGGCTGCAACAAGTCATCCCAGCCTCGAGTCAGGACCAAGGCTTAGTTTTTCGCCCGCTAAATGGCCGCTTCTCCTCCTCTCGCTCTACAAGCCTCCTGGCAGGCTGAACCCGCCTTCCCGAGCGGCTCCACATGATGAATTCCGCCGGCGAGCCTCTTCGCAAGTGCCAAAGAACCGTGGACCCAGCAAGCTCCAACTCTATCTCGCGCCCGTATTAACGACTCTCTTACCGCCACCACACGCCGTGGCGCGTCGTATCTCTCTCCCGGCCCAGCACTTCTCTGCAGATTCTCCCGCTCGCCTATACCCGCTTGAACAAACAATCGAGTTTTGGCCGACATCCCACAAGCTCAAACCATGATGTCAGAACGCCAGTGTTACGAATGGCAATACGCCTACAAAGGATCCATTAGTACCAAGAAAACAGTAATACGTTAACCGCTTGACTAACCACCTATCTGATTTCACTTACCCATCAACAAAATTGCGCTCCGACTTGTATCCCGTCATCAATGATCTCGTAGGAAATCCCCAGCGAGGGGTGTAAGTAAGGAGGAACAAAGATAAGTTTCGTGAAGGCCCATGCCCCGGGAAGAACCACTAAAGACTCCGGCACAAGGCTCTGCACAACCATTCAATCGACGGTCATGACGTCAAACATGAAAGGGCCCTGTGGTGCAGATTTTCACCTCCTCCCCAAAATACATTCCCACTTTTCTCTGGGGCTCCGCCACGAGGGGGAACGAGTTGTGGTATCATCAGTCCGACCGTCGGGCCTAGGCAGTGCCTGACCATGAACTCCAATCGCATTTTGTGGCTCCCGCTCCTCGATCCGAAGCTGGATTACTGGGCACGCCAAGTGGTCGAATCCATCCCATTCGATTCTCGATCGACCGACCCCCACCTCGCCCTTGGCCCACATTTCCGGCCCCAACTGTGGAGCTGTGGATGGTGGATCGCCTCACTCGAACTACCAGCAAAGAGACTGATCAATTGTAGCCAACTGGTCTTGGCTTCTACAATTGACAGGCTGCATCCGACTTGGCAATTTAAACTTAATTTTGGTCATTCTTCTTCCTGGGTGGGCATATCGATCAAGCAACCCCGCTCTTTCCATTCGCTCTTCTTCCTCCAGTCCTCGTATCCTTCCAGGTCGCTGTGGAACCTAAGGTACAAAATTCTCAAGACGACTCCGGCGCTGCCCGACGCTTGAGCCGCCTTCCGCTCGACTCCACCACTGGGGCCCAGCATTTGCAAGAGGGAGGATACACCGGACCAGCTCTGTACTCCCCAACAAAGAGCAGAGATGAACCTAACCCTACACAGCGACGACCTTGATGCACTTCGGGCCCCCTGCACCCGACTCGACGCCTCGACTACTAGATCCCTGGAGGAGCTAGCGCTACCAAAAACTAGGCATCGCACATCCGCAGCGAGACAAAGTGCCCCTTCCATGATGATTCGGGCTGCACCACTGTATTAACTCTGAAGGGTATAAGGAGCCGGTCATAGTCTCACTCGCAGATATATTCTCTCGGGTGTGCAGAACTGTAATGGCGCCCCACTCGGGAATCTCCAAAAGCTCACGTGGATCTTCCAATGCCCTAATTTCTCCACCCATCTCACCAAATCTTCCCTCCAAGCCTTTCCCACATAAGAACCAACAGCTTAGTACATCATAACACCTTGATAAATTGCCTAAGGTACTCAGAACCGGCACAACTATTGCACTCTAGGAAGGACCTAGACCAGCCAACATTAAATGGCACCTGTGGGAAACCCGGTCCATCCCAGTTGACCCCTCACTTTAATAACACCTCTTTCGCTCCATCTCATAATCGTGAGCCCATTTATTATCCGCACCGCGGGCTCGGGGTGAAAACTAACATACATCCACCACTGACCCCACGCTCAGAAGCAATGATAAAAGCTCCACCAATGTGAGATCAAGCTGATATAGGTGGTTCAGCACACAGCTATCGATTAGGATGCGGATCACATTAGGGTGGATAAGGTCCGGGGGCGCCCGGGTAAAATGTAAAAGCTGTTTAATCAGCGGCCTGCATTTTCGAAAGCATAACCCTACGCTAGATGCTCACTGCAAAAACACACCATTTTGTTCCCCACCCGGCGTGAGATCGTCCCCCTCTCCATCAACCGAAGGTCGATGTTATCAAGCACCTCGCAATACACCTTTAGTTCCTCCATCGTCAGAGACGCAATGAAATCGTTTAATAAGGTTCGCCAAAGGCCACCTCCTGATGATCCACTCAGGGAAGTTTCTCCGACCCTCACCATACCGCAAGAAAATCAAAAGGAGATGAGAATATTACCAGCCCCATATATACCAAGTGGGTGTAAGACTATGCCCCTAAATTCGGGCACGTTTCTCCCCGGGCGTATGCATTAAGACTCTCCCCTTCTTTTTCAAGCTTTTAACAGCCGGAGACCCGTCACCCTTTAAGAACCAACACTATTAAGAAACGGTGTAAGATACCTGTAGAATGAAATACGCTAATGCCTGCAACGACGACTCTCGAATGAACGCAAGGAAGAACCGATCTATTCACTAAGAGTCGGGTCGAGAGGAAAGAAGATAAACCCAAAATGACAAGCAAAGGAAAAAGGTATGAGTTATTGATGCCTATCTATATGTTACCACCTAGGGTATGTAGCCGCATTTAATGCGGCGGCGACCGATCGCATGCACGACATCTTAACCGACGCCGACACCCGCAGACTCTAGAGCACTCAGGCTATGATGGGCCGAAATAGAGGCCTTCCCCTGCAGATAAACTAACCCTTAATCGCCTTATAATAAACTCAATAACCATAGTTAGATAGAATTACAGAATATCCATGCGTAATTACAATAAGGCACAAGAATAATAAAAAATTACAATTTTATTAATAGCACTAAAAGGGTGTTCGACATTACATAGCAGTGCTTGTTACCAAGTAATGTTTTACGATACATTCCAAACTTATAAGACATCCGAAGTAGACGAAGCACCCATTCCGGATCCAAGACAAAAGCTGTCGTTGAAGCCAAAAAGGAGAAGAAGGGGGTGATGGGGCTGAACGAGCGTAAAGCCCCGAATCATCGTGAGGCCACTTATAGTGATAAATAATGAGAAGCAAAAACCCCATGTCGCTACCAAGGCTAAGAAGGAGGAAGAGAGAATGAGGTCATGAGGGCTCGACCGAACCCCGGCAGGATTTGGGGAGGGTGCCTCGGATGCGCAGGTCGCCATTCAAGTTTTAGAACCACCCAAACCCATCCTTGAATATTTCCGACTCCGCTCAAACCATGTCGTCTCTGACCATTCCATGCCCGAAAGGCATACTCAGCAAATCGATTGTAACCATCCCTCATTCTGCAACCCCTTCACTTCAAGGTGTCCGTCGAAACGATCAATTGTCCTTTTCTCACGACGGCAGGGGATATCCATTACCCGTCATCCCGCCTTAATAGCTACTCCTATATCTCAGGATCGATCTAGATGACCCAATATCAACTAATGCAGTTGCACAAAAAGTTATAAAATTTACATAAAAAATTAAGCAGCATTAATGGTAAACTATTTCCCATGGTATGACGGTCAAACTTACTTTTTTTTCAACCAGGGATGATTTACCTCCCTAGTAGAAAAAGGGGGGCATTGTGGGTACCTTGGGTATAGGCCCAACACCCATGGCCAGCCGACTCAAGATCCTTAAAGGCCCAGACATTAGCCAGCCCATAAATGCCCGACCGACCTCCCGCCCGGACGCTTGGGAATCCCATAGCCCGAACGCCTCGTTTAGCTCGAGCGCCATTCCCGGCCGCAATCCTCCTGGCTAAGTTGCCAACCGCTCTACTTTATAAGCATAGCGCTCACCATGAACCGACTCGTCGCTCCGACAAATAGGAAAGTCCTCGATCACAGCTCAATTCAGCGTAGTTACTAAAAGGGAAGAATAAGTCACCCTTCCCGAAACAAGAGTGATCTTTCCCTAATATTATGGGAAGAGAATCACCAACTAACCAAAAAAGACGGATCCTCTTTCTCCCTCCATAAAAGAGAAGTAAGTCACACCAACACAGGTACGAGATTTCTTATCGAGATTACTATTGCTCCAAGTTAAAAGTCCTCCAGAAAAAGACTGACTTTACCATCGGAGGGATGACTAACATCACCGGGCTATCTTCTTTTGTTTTGCAGTTGCGCTTAACCGTGAATGCACCTCACGATTCGCTGACTTAGAAATCAGGAGACCACATTTGATAAATTAGATTTTGAGAAAAAAAGAAAGGCAATTTTGGACCGGAATTAAAGATTCTTTACACTTTTGTCTCCAAAAGCATCGTTACACTTTTGATTGATTTGAGAGAATAAAAAAAGATCTATTACATTGATTTGAGACAATAAAAAAAATCTGTTACACATTTGTTTGGTAAGTAAACATATTAAAAAGTTAGTTTTGAGAGCAAATTTGGTAACACTTTGTACTTCTGAATATAAGTATTTTTTAATGGTTTGTTAAAAAATGTATTTTTAATAGTATTAATATGGTTATAAAATAATTTTAATTTAAATTATAATAAATAAATAAATTATTTTTAAAATTAAAAATGTGACACCCTAAAACTTAGATCCGTTGACAACCCGGTCAACCCATCGGAATACTGCGGATGTCGTAACCCGACACCACTCATGAAAATAGGCGTAGCCTTTGTACGGGAGCTTCCACCCAAGGTACAAAACCCGTCCTAACAATTTACAATGACCACACAGGTCCACATGCGAAAAATAATGCAATACTGGGCCCTTACATTAATACTCAAATACATCAACTATATACAATAGTTCAAGAGTTAATAAATTATTTTGACCAAACATATATTAAAATGTACAATTTCTTAATACATGTTATACAAATGACAATGCCAAAGCCACAACCCGACTTTCTAAATACTACGGCGCCGTCCTCTCAGACATTCCCTGTACCTAAAATAGTGATCCCTCGACAAGGTGAGCAAAGCCCAGTAGTGATAATTTCCTACATGGGTTACTCCCCACCTAAGTGCACATGTCATGGAAAACAATCACATCCAAGCAATTACATGAATCTACTCGAATGTCTACATGACCAATCCCATGTCTCGAGTCCTCACCGATTCCCTCACATATGCCTAAGCTGAATGCGAGTAAAATATCCAATTTTCAAAACAAAAGCTTTTTTTGTTCTCGAAAACTTGCTACCGAGTTTCGGTAAAATATTGGACTACCCTCCAAGGCAAATTGCTGATAACACCTCGTAAATACCATGGTTCTCATCCGAAGTGATCCTCGTCGGGACTTAATTTCCAAGGTTATTCTTCTCGTAGGTAAATCTTTCCTTGAAATTCCTTTCACAAACATTTTCGTTTTTCTTTCAATTTCATGTCATGCACTCACTCCTAATATTCTAGGGTGCCCCAATGCATATGGAATGCATGATGCCAATCCCAACAAATTCATGCTAATATATAAAACATATATATACTAACATAATTAATCCACATAAATCATGTTATGCAAATTCACAATCAATAATACCAAAATTAGCTCACATGGGCTAATTAACAAACACAAGCAATTCATTTTGAATCACTCAACATCATAAAAATCACACCAAAAATCACGTCACTATTCATGTGAACAGTGAAACCCTCGGTTGGCACTGTTCATGGCCACAACAATGGGGATTTTCTCCAATCGGTTCAAATGTTTTGAGATCGAAAACACGGCTAATCCAAGCCTCAGAACATCCCCAACCATTTACATGGCTCTTACCCAAAGAATAACACAAGTAGGAAAAGATCCCTACCTCTTGAGTTGTAGGAATCCACCAAATCTGTCCACAGCTCCTCGCCGCGTAGATCACTTTGCTTCTTAAGTTCACTGAGAACCAATGTCAACGACCGCAAATCTAGAGAGAATGAGCTCCCTCTCTCTCTAAAATCACAAATCTAGCCTACTGCATCTCCTACCCGTTTTTGTCTCAAAATGAAGAAGATGAACACTATTTAACTTTTGTCTCATTCTCATTAACATTTTCATTAATTCCACTTGTGTCCTTTTGTCTTGATTTTGACACTTGACTTGGCTCCAAGCCGGTCCATTTCCATCATCTTCTAATTCTGCAATATAGGCCGTACAAGAGTACATGTAGTAGGTGACTTTTGTCATCACATGTCTTCAACCTATTTTACCAAGACCGACAATCCCAAGTGTTCGAAAACGTGAAATTCCGACTATCTCGGAATTCGATGAAATTCGACGTGGTAGCTAGATTTCGCGAGACGATTCCAATGGTGAAGTTCGTTTCATCATCCGAGATCTAAAAAATTTTTGGATTTTGACCGAAATTACCATTTTGTCATTTTTCAGAAAATTGGAATTTTCTCGGGTCTTACAAAAAAAAATTGACAATTAGGAAAATTGAAAAGTAAAATTTTTGAACAAAATATAAATTTAAAAAGTTAATTAAAAAATTTGGCAAACACATACCCTATACCTATGGATTTGGTTGATGAAATGTATTTTTGAGAAAAAATAACAACAATTTTAGAAATAATATGAAAATAAAATAAATTTTATAATAATAAATTATTGAAGGATATTATTAAATTAAAAAGTAAATAAAGAGATACAAATTTAAAAAGTTTTCACAATTTCCAAATATAAACATTTTATTGTGAGACCCCAACCCAGGGGTCTGTTGACAATCCGTCAACCCGCGGAATACATGTAGCCATTAAGTGTCTCAATGCCACAAAATGAGTGTCTCTCTACCCGAGACTCAAACATGAGTAAAAATGGCCACTTCGGGCCCATACATCCATATTCACCAAAATATAATCAACTATATTACAATAAGCTAAGAGTTAATTACACTCCCTTATACAAACATGTATAAATCGAATGTTTCAGACATGTTTTACTAAAATATATATAACTCAAAGCCACAAGTCAAATTTTCATAAAAACTACTTCTGCTGAGTGCCATCTTCCGAATACTCCCTATTCCTGAAAGGGGGATCCCACGACAGGGTGAGTAATGTCCAGTAGTGATATTTTCCTACATTGGGTTCCTCCCCACCTAAGTGCTCATGCAATGACAAACACACATATTCAAGTGCATTCATGATTTCTACTCGAATGTCAACATGTTAAGGATGAGAATGTAACTCACCATATCCCACTTCCTGAAGCTCACCGACTTCACGCATGCCTAAGCCAAGTGTGGAGAAACAAGGGTATACTTTCAAAACAAAAGGCTTTTTCTTCTTGAAAACATAATACCAAATTTCTTCCGATAAAATTTATTTGACAATCCTCCTTGCGTGAATTAATGGATAACTCTCCGAAACAGTCATAGGTCATCCTCCGAGATGAACTGTTGGACAACTCTCCAAGGCAATTCTTTAGAAAATCTTCCCATGAAATTCATTTGACAACCATGTTTTTCATGTCATGCACCCACACCTACTGTTCTAAGTTACCCCGATGCATATGAAATGCAATATGTCATTTCACAATAATTTATGTTAATATATCAAGCATGCATATATTAACCAGGGACAAAAAAATCGGTTTTTTTGGCCGATATATCACCGAAAAATCGGTTTTCGACCAGCATCGAGAAGAAAAAGCAGAGGAAAAATCATGGAAAAATTGGTAAAAACGCCGATTTTTCGCCAAAAAATCGGTAAAATCGTCGATTTTTCGTCGAAAAATGGGAAAAAAACCTATTTTTCCATCAAAAAATTGCGATTGTGAAGCACGAGCGGTTGTGCTAGAATTTCTGAAAAAATATCGGTAAAATATCGGTAAATATCGGTAAAATATCGGTAAATATCGGTAATGACTATTTTGTCTCCAAAAGATTCTATAAATACCCATAAAATCATACAATCTCTTTACAAACTCATCTATACACATCCAAGCTCCATTTAACTCTCAAATTATTTTTTCTTTGTGATTTATCTCGCAATATTTTGGAAGATTTTATTATGAACATATTCATCAAGATGGGATTCCTTCATCAAATAATATAATTGATCCACATCGGTCTTCATTTTGGTTTTAAAATACTATTGTAATGTAATTTCGATAAATTATAATGAATATTGTTTTTAATAAGTGTATATTTGCTTATTTATGTCTTTTTTTATAGTTCAACAAAGTATTTTCATGAATTTCAAAGTATTTTTATTAATTTTCGCTTTACCGATATTTTTGTCAAAATATCCATCGATATTTACCGATATTTCCGATATATCCGTAAAATCCAAGTATCGATATATCCGTAATTACCGATATTTTGTTCCTTGATATTAACAAAATTCACACAAAGCAACATGTTATTCATTCATAGAAATAACACCCAGAAATTAGCTCACATGAGCTAATAAACAAAGCGACAGTCCATCTTAGAACAACCCAAAGCATCGCAAAAAACATAACAACTTGTTATTCAAACATAGCAACAACATATCAACACACAAGCAACACATACAGTCCACAGTCAGTTTCGGGACTGTCCAAAACCACTCTAGTGATTTCGCCACTTAGTCCAAGTTTTTGGCACCGAATGAATGGCCATTCCGCCCCGAACATCACTAACCATTAAAATGGCTCTTAGCCAAATAATAAATCAAGTAGGAGAAAACCCCTACCTCCCGGAGTTTGTCGAAACTCCACAATACCGGTACCCACGCATAGCTCTTACAATGGGGATCAACTTTTCCTCTTGTCTCGCCGGAATTTGACGGACTGATCACTGGGAAATCTAGAGAGAAGGTAGAGCTTCTCTTTCTAAAGGCTCTTTCTTTCTCTCTTTTTCCCTCCCAAACCGGTTGGGAGAAGATAGGGGTCAAGTGGGATGTCCTCTCACTTGCCACATGTCCAATTCTCATTGGTTCTTGATTACATCCTATTCACTTATCCATCTATCATGGATTTTCACCCAATCACATGTTGCCACATGTCTCATGTGTCCCATTTGAGCTCAGTGAGCCACTGATTCTCGCACATGACATGTGACACCTCTTGAGCCACTCACAATGTGCCAAGTGTCCCGCACCACTCCGGATGTCTCGAAAAACATGAAATTCCGACTGTCTCGGAATTCGACGAAATTTGACATGGTAGCTAAATTTTGCAAGACGATTCCAACGGTGAAGTCCGTTTCGTCATCCGAGATCTAGAAAAACTGGATTTTGATAGAAATTACAATTTTATCATTTTTCAAAAAATTAGAATTTTATAGGGTCATAAGATTTAAGTTGTTAATTATATTAATAAGGCGATAAATAGATTTTAACCTTATTAATAAATTATTATAAATAAGTAGTTATTTTAAATTTAAAAATAAAATAAATAATTTTCTTAAGTTTTCTAAAATATAAATTCTGACAATCCATTTGTAATCTGCATTATGTGATTTGGCCAAAGGTATATTTGAGTAAGAAAAAAAATAAAGTCCACAATTTAATGTTTAAAGCCAAGACAAGGGAGGGGATGTTATATTTCAACAAATATGAAGCAAATACAATTGATTTCATTACAAAAATTTCATGCCTAAATATACAACCAATTAGATTGATATGTTGTCGTGCCCCAAATCCCCAGGGTCATTTTTTATTTTTAATTTTATTTTTTACCACTTTAAGAAGTCTGTCACGACAAAGCACTTTTGTCACAAGACACCCACTGCCGCAACAACACAATGAATGCTATGACAGAGCGCCCTCAAGGCCACTTGGGCCTTGTCGCGACGCAACGCAGTGCCTTATTATTGCGACATAGAACACTATATCACGACATGGAAAAGACCTCATGTCTTGTAAATCTCTGTCACGACGTAAAATATATATCCTGTCGCGACACAACTTCAAGCAACTCTGTCGCGACATCAAATTCTCTGTTGCGACATAAAACCTCTTGGCCTTGCCCAAACCCAGTCGCGACATTAAAATACCTTGTCGTGACATAAAATCCCTTGGTCTTGACCAAACTCTGTTGCGACATAAAAATGCCCTATTGCGACATAGAATCCCCTGCCAAGACCAAATCCATTACAACATGAAAGCTGGTTAACGTCGACTTTGTCGGACTGTTCTCATTATGACAAGGAAACTCCTCAGCCGTATATTGTCAGCCATAGAGAGAACAGTATACCATCGCGGATATGGAAAGACTATGTTACGACATAGAAAAAGCTTAAAGCCTGAGAACCATGTAACAACACAAGGAACCCTTGTCGCCACACCGAACCATAAAAACTCTATCACGACTAAGAATCCTTGTCGCGACCTAAAACATGCTAAACATGCAGTAGCCTTCCTGGCATTTCCTGCACCTTCAACTCTTTTCCAAAACATAATAAATTCAACATAGTAGCCTCTGTATAATTAAGGCAACATAAAACCCGGGAAAACTTGCCAAACTATGTTGAACAAATAAAGATGAGTTTCATTACAACCCTTTTTCTCTTACATTAACATAAACTGGATAAACTGTCCAAAATTTTACAAAATACACACTAAAGCCGTAATCCGGCCTTCTTTACCACTAAGGTCTCGCATATGAGTTCCATTTCCTGGTGTACTCCAAATGTGCCTGTAAAATATTTTCCTGTCGACGGGGTGAGAAATGTCCAAAGAGAGGAATTTCCTACAAGGACGATTCCCCACCTAAGTGCACATGCAATGCCATGATTCAACATTCATAAACACATTGAGTAAAAACATATACATGTCTTCATGAATGTCTACATGTCATGCCAATATCTCGAGCCCTCACTGACTCCTTCACACATGCATATGCCATGTATGAAAAATTTCATTACAAAACAAAAGATTTTTGTTTTATAATTCAACTCATTGGACAACCTCCGATAAACTACTTTATTCAAAGTCATGCGTCTTTTGTGGGTAACAAACTTTCCGTGTCTCACCATTACGCGTCGTGACGCCCACATTTTCACAGCCACCCTTGGATATTGTTATAAGTTCAACCAAGGATATATTGCTCTTCCACATGAGGGTGGGCTCTATCCCTTCTGTTACTACTCGACAGGAAGATATTAAACCATGCCATACTGTGGACGCTGTCCTTCTTGATGTAGCCCACCATTTAAACACCAAACACAATGTTAATTCATGCCATGCACTCACACTTGTTTCATGCGATGTCCCCATGCATATGCAATGCAGAAATGCCACTACACTTTCTTTCATGTTACATGCACAATGAGAGTTACATGCAACATTTACAATTCATGGATAATTATATCTACTGCATATAATTCACATCCATTGTATAACTCATGTTAATACCTCAAGTAAGCATATATCAACATGATTTTCACACAACCTGCATGTCATTCAATCAAGCAACGACACACAAACTGGGTCTTCATGCATCGACTCATAAACAACACATGCAGTTCAGCATGTCAATCCATATCCAACAATGACATGCCACATAATCATCACACTCAAATCCCATATTTTCAGCAAACACAACCTGTTCTAGAACTGTAGTTCTAAGGACACAAAGGACCTAGAAACTGGTCTGTAAATCATCAACAGTTTGATCACAATTGTTCTTGCACCAGGCCCACCATTAAGGCTATACCTCATGACCATTGAATGACCCTTAAACAAAGAATAACCAGAGTAGGAGAGAACCCCCACCTCTTGGAGTGCAGACCAGCTCTGTGACACCCCAAAACCAGGGTGTCCATTGACCACCCGTCAACTTGCAAAAAATCTATACCTCTCGTATCACGAGACACACACATGAGTAAAATGGCCACATTGGCCTACACGTCATACTCTTCAAAATATATCCAACCAATTATATTACATGGTTCAAGAGTTGATTACACTCTTAATACAAACATATACAAAAATTTAAAGTTCTAATTAGAGGTGGGAAAATGGGCTAAGCCCGATGGGCCAACCCACTTTGGCACACATTTTTGGAGGGCCGGGCTGAAAAAATGATAGCCCGAATAGAACTCAGGTTTATTGGCCCGTCCCGAATAAGCCCACAGCCCATTCGAGTTCGGGCCAGGCCAGCCCACTTTGACCCTTTTTTTATTTTATTATTATTTTTTAATAATTACATGGTATAAGTGGGTATTACTATCATTAAGCTCTCTTTCTTCACTTAAAATTGATCTTTGGAACGAAGCCCTAATTTCTTCCTCGCGGTGACTCTCCTATCCACGATAAGAGTTCGATCTCAAGACTCATCGCAAACGTATCCAGGTTTTGCTATCTGATTCTCAAGACTCATATTTCCGTTTTTTGTTTTGTTTGTTCCTTTTTTTTTTTCCAGATTCTTCCAGAAAAATCATCGACGACTTCTCTTCTCGCATCGTTGTTTGCGACCTACCGTGCTTTCTTAAGTTTCTTTAGTTCGCTTATTGTGTACGCTTGGTTACCGAGAAACTGAGAAAGAAACAGAAGCCGCTTCGTAGAAACCGGGAAGGAAATGGAAATGGAAGTTCATCTATACATGTTTTTTTCCTCTAGATAATGGGTAGACGAAATGTTTCTGCTTGTAGTGTTTATTTTCTTTTGTTATTTTTGGCAGCCATATTTTTCTTAACCCTAGGAATGTCCAACAAATCTACTCTAATTTTCTTGTATTTTTTTATTCTCATTTTCCTTTTTTCTCTAGCTTTCTTCCTTCAAAATCCATCCATAATTTTGTCACAATTAATTTTGTTCACCTTGTTCATATTCAATTTTTCCCCGATTTTTCTCTTCGCATATTCGAGGCAGAAAAAAAAAAAAAAAAAAAAAAGCATAAAAAATACTACGACATGTCTGGTTTGGCGACTATCTTTTATAAAAAGACACCGATTGAAAGGCAAAGGTCATAGCGCATGTAAAGGAGAATAAAAGGTTAGACAAATAATTTGAATATAAAGGGGAATCGGAAGTAAAAAAGAGTAATAAAATAATATTAGAATAAAACAGAGAAAAGAAATAATGTGTTAAAAAAATATCTATATGGGATTATTATTTTAGTATTTTTTAATATTTTGGCCCGCTTTGGCCCGTTTCAGCCTATAAACTGTGGGCGGTTGGGCTAGCCAAAAGCCAATAATAAATATGGGCCGACCGTCCTACCATGGCCCGGCCCAGTGGGTCAAGCTAAAATGGGTCGGGTTGGCCCGTTTCCAAGCTCTAGTTATAATACATGTTTTACAAAAAGATAACAAAGCCACAATCCGGCTTTCTTCTCAAACAGCCTCTAATGAGTGCCGCCTTCCCGATCGCCCCCTATACTTGAAATAATATTCCCTCGACAGGGTGAGCAATTTCCTAGTAGTGGAATTACCCTAAGTGGGTTACTCCCCACCTAAGTGCACATGCAATGATTCAATGTAAACACACACTCAAGCAAATACGTGATCCTACTTGAATGTCTACATGTACAACCCCATGTCTCAAGTCCTCACCAACTCCCTCACACTTGCCTAAACCATGTATGAGAAAACATTGTTTTCAAAACAAAAGTTTTTTGTTCTCGAAAACTCACTACCGAATTTCGGTAAATACATTGGACTACCCTCTGAGGCGAATTGTTGGATATTTCTCTGAAACAGTCATGGTCCTCATCCGAAGTGATATGTTGGACAACTCTCCAAGGCAATTATTCGGAAAATCTTCCTCGAAATTCATTTCACAAACATTTTCGTTTTTCTTTCAATTTCATGTCATGCACTCACTCCTAATATTAGAGGATGCCCCAGTGTATATGGAATGCATGATGCCAATCCCAATAAACTCATACTAATATATAAAACATGCATATATTAACTTAAATTAACTCGCAACATCATGTTTTTCAATTCTTAGCAATAACATCAAAATTTGCTCACTTGAGCTAATCAACAAGCCAATTTAATTCCAATGGCTCTCACACAATTATATTTTTATATAATTCAACCTCATGTTAACACATTAAATTCCATGCATTAACATTTCTTTCACACAATTCAAGCCATCCATCTTAGCAATATTTCATGCAAATAACACATGGACGTTTTGGTCCAATCAATGCAAACCGGGACTGTTTTTAACAATCCCAAAATCGAGCAAATGGGTCATGCCCAGGGGGGCCCATCACTAAACATCGGTTCCACTCGTGGAACCGAAACCATGGCCATTTCCAAATTCTTCATAGATACCAAAAACATAATTTATAGCATAAATTATCACACAAGTCGCCCAAACAGTCCGTGGACTGTCCAAAACGGGCTCTAAAGATTCCCATAATTCGGTCCCAAGTTTTGGGACCGATCAAACGGCCACTCACGGCCTCAAATCAACCAAACCATTAACAAAACACTTAAACAAGGAGTAAATAAAGTAGGAGAAAACCCCTACCTCATGGAGTTTGTCAAAACTCCCCAAAACTGGTACTCCACGCTGTGAGTTTTGCCGCGGGGGAGAATCTCTCTTTGTTTGCCCTCGGGCCGGAACCGACATTCTAACACTGAGAATTTTGCAGAGTAGCGTAGAGTCATTCCTAAAAATCCCACCCTTTCTCTCTCTTTCCTTTTCTCTCTCTATTTGGTCTCTCCCAAAACCAGTTGGGAGAGCTTGGGTCAAGATTGGGACAAGTGACTTGTCCTCTCATGCCACATGTCCAACTCTAAGTGGCTCATGGGATTACACCTTATCCCTTATTCATCTACTTTGGATTTTCCCCTAATGGCATAATGCCATGTGTCCACCCATGGCCCACACTTGAGCTCATGTTTGACTAACTCTACACATGACACGTGGCACCTCTTGAGCCACTCAAAATGTGCCAAGTGTCCCACACTACCCCAGTTGCCTCGAAAAACGTGAAATTTCGACTGTCTCAGAATTCGACGAAAATCGACGTGGTAGCTAGATTTTGTGAGACGATTCCAACAATGAAGTCCATTTTGTCATCTGAGATCTAGAAAATTTTTGGATTTTTACCGAAATGACTAATTTGCCCTTCGTAAAATTGGATTTCTTTAGGGCTCACAAGCTCACTGACCTAACCTCTCAGCCTTAACACCGAGACCGCAGCCGGACTCCTTCCCCCCTCCCATCAGCCCTCTTTTCTTTCTCTTTTCTTCCTATTTTATTTCCATTCTTTCTATCTTTTCTTTCTCTTCTTTCTATCTTTTCTCTTCCTCCCCACCGAACTCATTTTGGTCTAGGTGTAGAACACCTTTCTCAATCATTCACATGGAAATCACCTTGTTGCTGTGTGTTTCATGCATTTTTCTCCCACTTAGTTCATGCATGACAAGAATATGAAACTTGGCTTCCCATGTGCCAAGTGTCCACTTGTTTGGTTCCACATGGCACGTGTCCTCGTGTCATGTGTTGCCATGTCGTTTATTCACTTCACCTTGAGATACGTGAAATTCTAATTGTCCCAAAATTTGACGTAACTCGATTGTGCAACTAGATTTTATGAGACAAACTCAACGGTGTGGTTCGTGTCGTCATCCGAGATCTAGAGAAATTCCCAGGCTTGCAGCTTGTACTGTAACGGTAATCTATCGTTTCCCTTTACCCGGGTTTTCACATATGTGAACTCATTAACAATATGAAACCAAGAAGAATGGCGGTAATGATATCACTAACAAAATGACAAAAAAATTATAAGAAAATAGCACCAAGAAACAAATTTACAAACACAAAAAAAATACAAAGAATACTTAATTTTAGGTCGTTTCACCCAAGCAACTTAAGAAACAACAGTATTTGTTTTGTGATACAACAATATCTCTAGGTCGAACCACTTAAAAGTTTTCACTATAGAGAGATTACATAAAGTAAGAAAACAAGTACAAGGTACTTTGGAAGATCTTGATTGTAAGACAACTTGAACTTTATTGAAGTTACTGGAATTTGAAGTTCAACATAACTCCCCTATTCATCAAGTAGAAGGAAGAACCTTTGGTTCAAAAAGAGTTTGCGCTGTTATAGTGTTTATCATAGGCACACTTCAAAGAGAAGAACATCGTGATTTTTCCATTGACGAGATTTTTTATGCTTTTAACACTCAAGATTTTGCCAAAGACTTCATCTCGATTGAATGAGAACAATGAAATATATATGAGAATAAAGATAAAGCAAAAGTCACAACAACATGTTAAACTTTTATTTCAAAACCCTTGCCTTACCAAAAGCATAAATATTCAAACCAGAAACGTAAAACTTTACATTTTGAAACCCCTGCTCTACCCAAGAACATAAATATAAAAAAGTAAAGTAAATAAATGAAAATAAATCCAAAAATGATAGGATTAATATGGTATCATACATATATTGAGGGTATTCAATGTGCCAATGAAAATATAATTGCTTTTATTTAACGTGATTATTAGTATTATTATGATTAGTTATGGAAAATAAAAATAAAAAATTATGATGGTTTTGAATTGAAAAAATGTAAAAAAATCATACTTTTAATAGTAGTATATTGTAATACCCATAGTTTAAAAACAAAAAACAAAAAGGGGAAATAAGAGGGCTTGATTTGCAATTTCTCAAAGTTGGAAGGGGCTCCTAGCAAATATAGAAATGTTTTGATATACAAGGGGGTTTTCCTACACAATCATAACCTTCTCCATCTTTCTTTTTGTTTTTCTCTTAAGGAGATGAGAGATAAGCTGTGATGCCCCAAAACCCAGGGGTCTCATTGACAACCCGTCAACCCACGAAATTCCTATGGATTTTGGGTAACCTGATACCACACTGTTGTGTCCCATTTATTGGGATCCATATTGAGCAAAGTCTCATCTATTCGGGGAGCTCTACCCAATATACAACCTGTATAACAGTATATCCATGACCCATCCAGGGCCTCAATAGAAGTAGTATTGACCACACAAGGTCCATCTATCCATATCCCCAATATACAACTATATCACAATAGTCCATAAGAGTTTATTACAACACTCTTATACAGAACATATAGTCTTGGTATCGGACTGGTACCAATTACTCGTGGACACTGAGTTACTCGGCACCACCTCGATTTGTCCCTTCATCAGGACCCATTTATTCATATTTAAGCTGAAAATATGATAATAATACACTTAAATACTGTGACGCCCAAATTTTCGGGTGTCCCGTTGATTAGTTGTCAACCTGTGGAATTCTACCTTAGGTCTTCACGTACCTAAGTCTTGGTACAGGACCGGTACCAACTACTTGTGGACATTGAGTTACTTGGCACCACCTCGATACGTCCCCTCACCGGGACCCATTCATTCATATTTAAATCAAAAATATGAGAATAATACACTTAAATACAATCCGTAAGGGTCCGATCACGACCCTTTTACCATTATTACATACCCGACTATATTGGCAATAGTCCAAAAGAATTTAGTTACAATTCTTTTATACAAAAATTCATGGTAGAACTAGTTTTTCCAAAGCACTTTTTACAAAAAGATTTATCAATGCCACATGTTAGCCTTCTTCTTAATCACAACCTCGCCCGAGCGCTCGTCCACTCCAGATAGACCCCGCACCAAAGTGGGGTCCCACGACGCAGAAAGCAATGATTCCTGCTGGAAAGGCTACTCCCACTCTAAGTGCAGGTGGGATGCCATTTCACACATTCAAGTAAAAACATACACATTCCTACTCAAATGTCTACATGTCATGGATGAGAATGTGACTCACCCCCGGGCCCCATGTCCTCGAGTCCTCACCGACTCCTCACACATGCATATGCCAGCAGGAAACCGTCATTTATGTTCCATTAATGACCATTTTTCAAAAATAAAAGCTTTTTGTTTTATAAATCAAAATCCATTGGACAATCTCCGATATCAACTTGTTTTTACCAAGTTCCGTGTGTTTTTTTATGGGTAGCGAATTTCCAAGGTCTCATTGCAGACTTCATATGCCTTCCAACACTTTCACGAACTTTCATCGCTGGATGCATATGTTTAACCAAGAATACCGGGTTTTTCACCCCATGGGGTATCTATCCTTTCTTGCTATACTCAACACACGAATTTTTCATTTCCTTTTTCTTTATGTAAATCGTGAGACTCATTGACGCTGCCTCATTTTACCGAGCCCACCATCGAACACCAAAACACAAAGTAAGCTCATCAACCATGTACTCACAACATACCATCAAACACCAAACACAATGTCGATTTACCAACCATGCACTCACACCCATTTAATGCGATGTCCCCATGCATATGCAACTCAAGATGCCATTGCATGTTATACCATGTCACATGGATAATGAATTCTACATGGACAACACAATCCACACCACTTACTGATGTCATGGACAATCACATCACTTGCATATGACTTCCATAAATCATTTCATTCATGTCAACCTATCATGCAAACATATATCAACATGTCATTCTATGATCAAGAAATGACACACACAAGCAGCTTCATGTAATGGCCATATTGGGGTAAATAATAATTCACATCCTCTTGTCAACATGTTGTAGCACACACACATTGACACCCAAACACGTCACTCTTAGTCAAGCAATGACACTCGATTCTCAAGACCAGTTGTGGCATAGAGATGCCTAAAAAACATTCTACACAACAAGCCATCATAGCCCACAGTCCCAAAATCTAGACACAAACCATTAAACAGCCTAAGTTATAGCAGTCTCAGAAAATGGACCATAACTTGAGTTATAGAGGTTCCATTTGGATGATTCAAAATCCTAACATCAAGTTCTCAGATAGAGCTACAATTTTCTTGAAGGATACTAGTCCAAATTCTCACTTTTTCCAAATCGAAAATCAGTCTAAAAAATTTGGACAGTAGGTTCGGCCAAACAGTGGCAAACAGGCGCCTTGGAAAACGTGACCATAATTTGCTATATGTCCACTTGATGATTCAAAAGCCTTTCAATTTCTCAGATAGGGATACAATTTCCTAGAAGGATACTAGTCCAAATTATCCCTTTTTCTAACCGAAAATCAGCCCCAAAAACTGGACATCATATAGGGTTAAAAGAAGGCACTGTTCCCATAACCCATTAATTTGCCAACAGCCCCTTAGGGCAAAAATAGTCAAACAGTCCCTTAGGGCTTTAAAACTCAACCAAACTCCCCCTAGAATGAAAAATAAACCAAAGTAGGAAGGATCCCTACCTCTTGGAGCATAGAAATTCTAGGAAGTCCTGTGGACACTTCCTAAACTCGAAACCTTTGATTCCCGAACTCTTCACTTGAATCCCTTCGCGAAACCTGCAGTTTTCTGCATTCACACGTAGCCCCTCACGAGTAGATGAACTTCCTTCTAGGCCCGATTTGGCTCCGACGACAAACTCCTGGATCGAAGAGAGAAGTTTTTATTTTCCATTTTTCTTTCTCTCCCTCTCTCACTCTACGGGTTTTACTCTCTTCCCAACATAAAATATGCTCATTTTTTGCCCCTAAAACTGATTTTTTTTTTCTCCTTATTTGTCTAACTTAATTCTTAAGTTTGGAGACATGGCCCACATCGCGCCATGTGTCCATTACTCATTCGGGTCCATTTCTATCCCGAAATAATTTATTTTGTCCTAGTTGAAGTTCAATTTATTTTAAATGAACTTTACGTGAGTTATTTCCTAACTCCCGAGATTCTCATAAAAATCTCGTCCTTGGGAGTCACTAGATGGTCGTTACCCCAAAAATTGTGAAAAAAAATCGATTGTCTTGGAATTCGACGAAAATTTTCTAAGTAACTAGATTTCGCGAGACGAATCCAACGGTGAAGTTCGTTTCATCATCCGATATCTAGAAAAATTTCCATGCTTTCCTGAACCATTTCGGCAATTTTACTGTTTTTGCAATTTTTCAGAAAAATTAAAATTTTCCCGGGTTTTACATAAGCTAGGGTTTCAAAGAGAGTAACTTCAAGCTTCAAGAAACATCAACCCCAGGTAAGTATTCTTTTCCCCTCTTGATTCTTAGCAGTTAGGGTTTTCAAATGTTTAGATTTGAAAAGCCTGTATTTCTTCTAAAACTTGGAAAATATGAAACCCTTATAAATGATTAGAAGGCATGAAGTCAAGAAACTTGATTAGGTTTGATGTTTGATATTGGGAAAATTCCCACTCCTTCGAATCTTAGATTTGAAAAACTTTAAGGTTACTCTAAACTTTTCAAGTATGAAACCCTAGAAATATAAGAAAGACATAATGTTGAGGAATTTGTTTGGGAATTGACATTTGATGTATTTTGGTGATTCTTGGACTACCAAACCTTAGATTTGAAACCCTAGAGGATTTACCTACAAGTTACAAAGAACCACTTGTCCATAAAAGATTTGGGAATTTCAACCAAAAATCATATTTTATGGCAAAATCCCTAATTTTGGGATCTAAGGAATTGATAGAGTTGGAAAATGGGTGATGTTGAGGCTCTTGTGGAAAAAGCCTAATTTATTTGAAATTCTCAAGCTAAAGAGCCTTTGAGATTTCAGGTTTAAATATTTTTGATCCTAGAAAAAAAAAAGAAAAATAGGAGATTATTTTGTTTAATAGGATGTTATTCATATTATTCAGGTGATTTGTGACTCCTTGAAGCTTTTTGGATTTTTCTAGTACCTTGAAATACTAGGTAAGGAAGATTAATGCAGCTTTTCTTATAGAACAAAATATTTAGCTATTATATGTGATTATGGGTTTTGAAAATTTCTACTTGTTTGAATCATATGCATGGGTGAAATACATGTTTGGTATGAAAATTTGATTTGTGAATGTTTATGGTAAGAATTGAAAGTTATGGAGATATACTTTTTCATTTTTGTGAATTTTGGAACATAAAGGAAATATTTGACTTTGGTTTCTATGGCTCCGTCGACGGGTTATAATAGTTGACAAATACGGCCCTGTCAACAAGTTATAATAGTTGACAAATACGGTCCTATAAACGGGTTATAATAGTTGACAAATACGGCCCCGTCAATGGGTTACAGTGATTGACAAATACAGCCCCCATCAATGGGTTATAGTAGTTGACAAATACGGCCCCGCCAATGGGTTATAGTAATTGACAAATACGACCCCGATCAATGAGTTATAACAATTGACAACACGGCCCCGTCAACGGGTTAGAATAGTTGACATTCTATTTTAAACAAATATGTTTTTTTTTTTTTAGAATCCATGGGTATATGTGTTTTGAAACATTAGTGGATTTGATTAAGATGTGGAATTATTTGAGGAACATAAAATATGATGAAAATTGGTTTGGATTATAGTTGTGTCTTATTTTCTTGTACTCAAAGATTTTATGAGATTTATAAGGAAAAGAGAAATATATTATATCTCTAATTTGTGAACATAAAAATACTTGATCCATGAAAATGCATTAAAAATTCCTTATTGGCTTTTAGCTCACTCCTTATTATTGATCATATTCAGGTACCTTAGACATTTGATATAAGTGATATTGGGATAGGTAGGGATAAGAGTTGATGACTATTTGAATTAGTGTTTTGTTAGAAAGACGTAGGATTGTTGGACTACTTTGTTGCTTTGGGTTTGAAAGTTTATAAACTTCATTTGGAGAATTTATGTTGCTAGAATGTTATGTTTTGAGATTATTAACTTTGAAGAGTTTGTAAAAACTTGATTGAACAAAAATAGAAAAAATCGAAAAGTTTAGACACTTGATTGAACAAAAATAAAGTTGAGACACCAAAATAGAAAAAATAAAAAAGTTTAGACACTTGATCGAACAAAAATAAAGTTGAGACACCACAATAGAAAAATTAGAAAGTTTAAACACTTGATTGAACAAAAATAAAATTGAGACACTAAAATAGAAAAAATGGAAAAGTTGAGACACCATTTATGTAATTAACACTTAAAAAACATGATTAAATTACTATTTGTATTTATAGGGGTTAAATAACCTATAATTGTAAATAATAAGAGTTATTAATTTTAATATTTTGAATATTGTTAATATAATAAATTAAAAAATTTTAATAATTAATTAATTAATCAATTATTTTGTTTGAAAATATTTGTGTGGAGTTAAATATTTATAATGACTTCATTACTTCAGAAGTCTTAAGTTTTTTTTTTTTTTTTGGTCAATGAGGTGTCTCGAGCAAGCGCATACACACAAGGAAGGTGCCTTTAAGCCATACCACACTCAGACTAATCCTCATACAAGCTGGGAGGGGCCACAAGGACGGTAAAACTTTACCATAGAACACAGTTGCATTCTCAGAGCTTAAAGTTGAGACCACTAGTTAAGTTAAAAGATATCCTAACCATCTCACCTATATGCTTGGTGGTAGAAGTCCTATGTTTATTTTTTTTTTATCTATTAACTTTTCATATTACACTATAGTACTTCGTTTTTATAAGGATTTGAATTGGGATCTCTTGTAACATTTTTCAT